>PVJH01034346.1:0-20694 GCA_004026705.1 Nesogale talazaci | reverse complement strand
CTTTCCCACCCCCAGCTCATGACCGAAGGAGAGCACCCCACGATGCCAACACTGTCTCCTCCCCCAAACCTGCAGCCGCCTCCCGCAGACCTGGCTCCGGCTTCCCTGCAGGGCGCGGGGCTGTCCCTACTCCGCCGTCGGCCCCCCGGCGCCCCAGCGCAGCTCACCTGGCTCATACTTGAGGTAGAGGATGGAGATGATGAAGTAGCTGAGGTCAAAGATCGGGAAGAGGGGCACCCGCGAGAAACTGAGTGCCAGCTCGCCTAGGCTCAGCACCGACAGCAGATCCATGGCCCTCGCCTGCCCGCCCGCCCGCCGGGTCCGACCCCGGCCCCCGGCCCGGCTGTGCGTCCCGCCGCCGCAACTGCGCCCCCGCGCAGGGCCCGCCCCGCCGCCGCCAAGCACCGCCCCGGCCCGGCCCCCGAGAGGAGGGGCGACGGGCGGCCGCCCAGCCCGGTCCCCCGGAGATGCCGACACCCCCGTGTGTCGCGCGAGGCTGCCTGCGGGCGCAGGTGTTGGCGGAGTCCGGCGGGAAGGCTGTCCACTCTGGGGGCCTGTCCATCATGGAACCCACGGGGTCAGGACTCCCGTCCTCGTCGGCCCCGTTAGGACACCTGTTCCTATGAAGACCCCCTGCCCGCTGTAGGACCCGCCTTCGTAGAGAAGCCCCATCAGTCAAGATCCCCTGTTCTCACGGGATGTTAGGTCAGGATCTCCGTCCTCCAGGGTGCTCCACAGAGCAGGATCGCCGTCCCCGAGAGATCCACTTGGTCGGGACACTCCCGCCCCCCCCCCCCGCCCCGTGGGACTCACTCTGTTCAGACCCCAGTCACCCATGGGACCCGTTCGGTTAGGACCCCTGCCCCCACAGGGACCCTCCTGGTGGGCATTCCCGTGGGGTGTCCGTGGGGGTGTCTCGAAGAGGATCCCCTCCCCCCGAAAGGTCTGCACGATCGGGGACTCCTTGGACAGTCAGTCGGGGTGCCCTGCGGTGGGTACACACTGCACCGCGACCCTCAGCTTCTGTGCACTGCCACGGAGATGCGCTCCAGCTCTCCAAAAGGCCAATGGGGGCGTGGCTCCAGCCGAGTACGAACCTCCGCCTACTTCGGGCTCGACTCGAGCGCATGCGCGGCTCGCTTCTAACGCCAGGACCAACTCCGCCCCTAGACGGTACCGCCCTTCGGTGACGTCACGCGCTCGCCCCGCCCCTCTCCCTGACGCCTCGGTCTCTCTGGGTGGAGGAGTCCAAGGGGGCCTAACCTGCAGGGGGCGGAATCCGCCTGTCTTGGCCCTCGATTGGTCCATCTCTTGCCAGCAGCGCTTCCTAACTGATCGGCTTCTGCCTCTCTTTCCCTCCCCTCTCCCGGGCTTCCGCTTCCGGCCCTGACGGACGCTTCGGCCGTAACGATGATCGGGGACATCCTGCTGTTCGGGTAATCTGGGGGCCCAGGGGATCGGGAGAGACAGGCCGAAGGGGTAGGGGGCGGCTCCAGTAACCGCATTCTTCCTCCGCAGGACGCTGCTCATGAACGCTGGGGCAGTGCTCAACTTCAAACTGTGAGTAGGCCTCTCGGGGCCGCGGCCCCACCCGGGTCCCCGAAGCCCCGCCCCTGCTGGCGTGAGCCCGCCCAGCGGCCCCGCCCCCCGACACGCCTTCTGCTCACGCCTTCGTCGCGGTTCCGTTTCTCGATTCCCAACGCCGCTGTTCCCAAGCAGGATTTTTCCCGTTCCCCGAAGCTCAGATCTCCTCCTCGAGAGATCCTCTCTCCGTTTTGCCCAGAAATCTCTTAGCCCTGCCCTGGATCCTCTGTCCGACACCCTGTCAGCTGATGGGTGGGTCACTGGGTCGGACAGCAGGCCAGAGTCCTTGCGGCGGAGCCGGATGTCACGGCCAGGGGACTGCTCGGCCCATGTAGCCCTTCAAAAGTGGACGCTGTTTGTCGTTGTAGGAAAAAGAAGGACTCCACACAGGGATTTGGAGACGAGTCAGGGGAGCCCAGCACAGGTAAGGCCTCCTTTCTCTTAGTCCTGGTGCCTACGTGCACGCAGGCACATTGGGGATCCCTGGAACAGCACTACTAAAATTTTTTAGGACAATTCTTCCCTGCTCAGTATAACCCCAGTTTTATATTTAATAGAGAGGCAGAGGTGTGTGTGTGTGTGTGTGTGTGTATTCTGAATAGCACTAAGGGTTTGCCCTTGACTATGAATCTAAAGATTGGTAGTTCAAACCTGTGAGTGGAAGAACAGCTTCCCTAGGTTATAGCCCAGAAGCCCTGTTGAGCACACCTCTATGTGAAACACATGGGTCCACCATGAGTCACCACCGACACAGTGACAACAGGAAACAGGGCAGAGGACAGAGCCAGCACCAGGTGCAGTTTTAATGGGCGGAGGGGAACAGACTGTTCTGGAAGAGGGCACTGCTACAGGTGCAGTTTGAGAGAGAGATGACACCCACAGAGGCAATGTTGGTTCATTGGTCTTAGGTCTGGGTTTGATTCCTGGCTGCCCCTGAGGTACAGCCAGCACCGCTGGTCAGTGGAGGCTGGCAGGTTGTTGTGGTGCTAAACAGGTTTCTGTGAGGTTCCCAGAGGAAGACCAGAAAGAAAGGTCTGGGGGTCTACTTTCAGGGAAATCAACCATTGAAAGCCTTATGGATCCCAGGGGTCTAAGCCACAAGCAGTCACGGGGGTGGTGCAGGGCCTGGACGGTGCCTGGAGTCACCCTAAGCCAGGGTCTGACTCGTTTGGCTTTGGGTTCTATGTCTTGGGCCCCGAGAACATACTGTTCCTCTGCCCACCTCCATCCGCTGCTTCCTCCCACCAGCCCTCTCCAGAAAAGTCAGCAGTTGCTTCACTCCTACGATTGTACTTTTGCCTCTGGGGGCTGTTATCTGGCCAGTGCCACCTTTGCACTTGACCGTGACCCTACAGGAGAGGTCTTCCCTGTCCGCCCTCCAACACGCAGAAATGAATGAGTGAACTAATGAGGGAACGAGCAGCTGCTTTGGATGTGTTGCACAGCCAGACAGATGGATGCAGACCTGGACTGGGGCCCGCAGGGTGTCCTTTAAACTTTTTTAGTTCCTGCAAATTCACTGCCATGGAGTCGATTCTGATTCCCAGAGCCCCCGCACACACGAGGCGCTCCCCCCCCCCCCCCACCTCATCCAGGTCTCCCACCTGCAAAGTCTATGGAAGCAAATCCCAGGGCCTTTCCTTCTGCAGTGCCCCTGCGAGGGCTCAGAGCCCCAGCCTTTGGGTTGGGAGACAAGCATTTACCGCTTCCACCCCCTGTTAGAGGGCACCAGCACGAGACTTTGAACCAGTGTTGGCCTCCCTCTGATTCCACATTAGATGTCTGGCTTTTCTGGGAAGATCCAGAGCATCTTGCAGGTTGGGGTTCACGTGGCTGCTTGGCAGCCATTAAACAGCATTGAGAAGCCAACCCCTCTTCCCGTTGGACTGAGGACCCCTGCCTCACCCCAGCCCCCACCTGCTGGCATGCGGGCATCTCAGTGGCCCTTGAAGCCCTGGAACGCGCATTACCTGATGACCTGTGTCTGCTGACGTTAGAGTCTGATGAGGCCTGCCTGTGACTGCTTTGTGCATTCGTTCATTCATTCATTCTCCAAATGTTTATTGAGGACCTACTGCTTGCTGGCACTGGAGGGCTGGGGACATAGCTGGGAGCAAGAGCTAGGTTCCTGCCTTGTGAGACCCTCCATGGAGAGTCAGACAGTTCCTAGAACTGGGGTCGAGAAAGGTGGTGCCAGACGGGGTGCCTGCTCGTGAGGGGTGCAACTATGGCTGGGGGGGTGGACCAAGACAAGGTGGCATCTCGGCCCAGGCATCTGTGCTGAGAGGGAGCATTGCACAAGGGTGGTGGCCCCGGAGGTGACCCTCCAACAAGGGCCATCTGCCTGGTCAGGCTGCTGAGGCAGGTGTCTCCTGCAAGCAGCTGACCAAGTGGCCTGGAGGTAAGGCCTGGCTTCCCACTTGACAGATGAGAAAACTGAGGCTGGCACGGGTGGCTTGACCTGTTCTCCGCCACACAGCAAACCCGCCCTTGTCAGGGTCCCGAGCTGGGTCTTTCTAGCCCAAGAGGCTATGTATTCTGTATCCCTCGACTGACTGGCCAACCACTCATTCATTACTTCCTTCCTTCATTCACTGTGAGTCATTGTTAGCTAACATTAGGTTGGTCTCCGTTCGTGGCACTGTAATGAAATGCCTGCTCCTGTACCCTCTCACAATCAGGGTGCAGCAGACTCCTGTGACTTAGTGTTGTCATTGATAGGTGTTTGATAGTGCAGCACCAGGCCTTTCTGCCTCAGCCATCCAAAGCTCTCCTGAAACCTGTCTGATGCCACATCAGGACATTGCCACCCCCGCACCGAGGGAGTGGGGCTAGGGGGTGGGTAGGGAGACTCTATCCTAGGCCTCTGACAGCAGCCTCAGAGTCAGAATCATCACCGAGATGGGTGGCAGATTAGACACAGATTAGCTCCCAGGTGGCGGGAGCTTGTGCAGGGACAGGCGTGGGCACGATGAAGGTGGGACCTTAACTCAGGGCACCTTTTGTCAGGGTGCCATGGTCTCCCACAGAAGTAATTTGCAGTGGTCTGGCGGGGAGTACCTCTGTCTCAGTATGGCCGACCCCTCCCACCACGGTGGCTATGTCTGGAGCGCCCCTCGCCCCACCTACTCAGGAGACCCTGTGGCAGGCATTGGCCATTGGCTGGCCCAGAACCTTGTCAGAGGAGGACAGAACTGGGCTTTTTCTTTTCCTTTTTTAACTTTATACCGCTTTGAATTTGTGTTAAAACAACAGTTTAAATTATAACTCCCCAGGGCTGAGCCCCGGTGGCGTAGTGGTGGTGCGCGGGACTGCGGCCCACTGGGATGGTGGTTCAATTCCAGCTCCACAGGAGCAAAGGCTGCCCCTCCTACTCTCACCACCAGAGGGCAGCGATGCCCCTCCAAAGAAATAAATAAATTATGACTCCTCAGAAAAGTAAAGAACCTTCCGCAGTCATCCCTGCTAGGACGGGGGAGCACACCGTCCTCAGTGTCCCCAAGCTTCAATTGCAGCCCAGGAGAGCTGGTGGTGGCCCCACCCCCTTCCTCCCCACCCCCCACAGGAGGGGGGAGACATCTGCCACAGCTGCCCTCAGCCCTGTGGGGCGCCCTGCTGGCAGCCTCTGAACTTGCTGCTTGGATCTCTCTTAGAAAAGAGAGAGAGAAGCCCGCCCCTGACATTCCGAAACACAGTTGCTCAAGAAGAGGTGTGTCACGGGGCAGTGGTGAGCAGGGGCCGGTGGGCACACACATGAACGAGCAGAGACCACCGGTCAGAGGACTTTGTAGCCGAGCTGAGGACCTCCGTCAGGATGGGCGAGGCGGGCAGCCTTTCGGGGCAGCGACTCCGGCATCTGTTTCCTTCCTGTGGTGCTCCCCAGAAGGGCTCACCCGTGGAATCCTGCGGTCAGACCACTGCTCTTGAATGGCTGCTGAGGCTTTCTGTCGTGGCCGGCAGAGCTGGGCTCTGAGCCCAGAGCATCGGTCCAAGGAGAACCTGCCCCTGCCCCCACCCTGGCTAGGGTCCCCAGCCTGTTCTCTCAGGACTCCCCAAACTTGTCCATCAGAGCAGGTGTCGTGATGAGTAGACAGGTAGGAGGTTGGGGGGGGGGGGGCCAAGGCCTTGCCATTCTTGGAACTCCCTGGGTCCCCAGCACCTGATGGCTGCCTGCACCAGGGACCTCCATCGCCATCTGTTAGTGACAGAGGAGCCCGGCCACTAACCGCCCTCTCTCCCTCCCTCCCCACTCCCTCCCGGAGAACAATGAATGCACTCGCTGCTTAGCTGATGGTTGGTGGTTCCCCTCTGCCCAGAGGCGCCGTGAAAGAAAGACCTGGCAAATAACACATGGAAAAAACGTGCAATGAAAATGCGGGGCAGCAAAGTTTGGCTCCGGGGCACAGGGTTGCCCCCAGAGTCACCTCAGTGGCAGCCGATGTATTCGTGCCTTATGAAATATCCTTTTGAGGATCTTCAATCATTTGAACAGAGGAAAAAAAACATTCTAAAATCGGGGATCGGGATCGTCACCTTCCACTGAGAGGGCGGGGCCCTTCCCAGAAGAAAGTAATGTCTCTTTCCTGCTGGGTGGGATCCAAGCCCCAGGGCTGGCTTGGTGCTCTGGGAGGAAGGTCCCATTACAGCCCCGACCTGTCCTGAGGCTAGGGCATGGTGGTGACCTAGAGAGAGCCAGGCTGCCCCTGGAAGCCGCCGGGGAGCCGGTGCCTGTTGGGCAGAAAGCAGCATGCCAGCCAGGCTGTAACAGTGTCTTTTCACTTGCCAGGTGACAACATACGGGAATTCTTGCTGAGCCTCAGATACTTCCGGATCTTCATCGCCCTGTGGAACATCTTCATGATGTTCTGTATGATCGTGTAAGTCTGGTCAGCCCTTCCTCGGTGGCCTGTGCCAATCCAAGATGTGTGTCCTGCCCCCTCGCACTGGGGCTCTGGTGTCTCCCTTCCAAGTAGCAGCTCTCTTTGTGAGGGAAGAGACCAGAGGTTCCCTTCCCCCACCCCCACCCCCACCCCACCCCCCGGGTTAAACCATGCTTCCTCAGTCGGTCCTGGGGCCCAGGCCCGACCAGAGCTGTGGCTGGAACAGTGTTCTTTGAAGGTGCCCTGTCAGACGTCAGACACTGGCCAGAGACACCTTCCCCCTTGCACATGACCTGGCCCCTTCACCCCACCATGGGACACATGGATGACCAGCAGAAAAGGATCCAGGCTTTCTCTTCATTCCCATGACTGTGGTCATTTGTGTATCAGGCAGGGTGGGTGGGGTGAGGGCCGGGGGCTCCCCTTGATTGGTTTGGGAACCGTTGGGTGGTCACATAGGTGCTCTCCACACTCGAGACCGAGGTCCAGTACGCCGCCTGCAGGGCCGCTACCCCTCTGCCCATGGAGGGGGTTACGTTGCTCTGATGCAGACATGGCCTCTGCAGAGCTTCCAGGCTAAAGGGCCTAAGGAAGAAAGATCTGGTTTTCAACTTCCAAAAAAATCAGCCAGCACAAACTGCATGGTTCACTGGGTTTCATCTGCCACCCTTCACGGGGATGGCATAGACCCAGGCAGTGGTTGGTTCTGCTGTGTGTGTGTGGGTGGGGGGTGTCACAACCCAGAGTGACCTCCACAGCCAGTGTTTGCACTTATGGGAGGGGAAGAGTCCCCAGGAAAGGCCTCCGCTGGGGAGGCAGCGACCTGCTGTCCCAGAGGATAGAAAAGCTGGAAAACCCCTCTGCTAACTCAAAGGCCACCTGTGTGACCAGCTGTCAGGACGGCGTGACTAATGAGCTCCCGAAGCGTCTGTTCTTGGGGTGAGAGGTCCCCGCGGTAGAAAGGGCCAGCCCGACACCCGTGTGCACAGCCTGTGCTCCGAGGGAGCAGGGTGTGAGGGATGGGCCGTCGGCGCAGGCGTGGGAAGGAGCTGCTGCAGGTGGTCCATACAGGTGACCCTCCTGGGATGTCAAGGAAGCTGGTGGGACTCAGAGGAGGGTTCCTTTTCCCCTGCGTCACGTCTCCTGGACGGTTGGGGAATTTGCTGTTGTCCTTAGCAACCGTCTGGTCGGCCCCTGGGCCCCTGGCGACGCTGCACCCAGGGGAAGAAAGTGGACGGGCCCTGGGCCATCCCCACATTTGCAGATGGGGCCACTGTCGCCCTTACCCATCTCAGCGACTGACTTTGAGAAGTCAGGTTACTTCCTCTTTGCCCGTCTTGGTCTGGGAGGTCTGCTGAAACCCGTCCAGCATTGCACGCCACTCGGTCACGTGGGGGTGACTGCACATGGGGTGCCCTGGCTGTGACTCAAACCAGGTCTCCCACATGCAGGGGAAGGAGGGGGGAATCCCTCCCTCTCTCCTCCCCCACCGATCAGCCATGCTGCCTTGAGAAATCTGAGCCTGGAGAGACCAGGGAGGACGTGTCAGCCTCTTACACTTACACAGACTTCTGACACACAGAAGTCAGTGGAGCCTGGGTGCAGAGAGAGAGTCTCGGGAAGGCCAAGTGTCGGTGGAGAACCAGGAGGTGGGAATGTGGATGGTCACTGAACTCTCATTTTAACCCTTCAACATGTTGAACTTGATATTGAAAAAATAGTCTGAGTGGAAGGAAAGGGAGAAAAGGAGGGCGCCCAACCACAGGAAAGATAGACAGGTAGCTCGTGGAGGTCTGTCCTCATCTTTATGGTTGGCTAGTTTCAGTGGATAAGCTGAAGCACTTTCTACTCCCCACCCAAATCCCTGTCTCCTACAGCAGTTGACACTGCCCGTCCTGGGTGTTTCCTGGGGCCCTGGTGGGGTAGGGGATTCCCGTTGGGCTGCTAGCTGCCAGGTCAGCAGTTGGAAACCACCCCTCGCTCCTCCGGAGAAAGCTACTGCTGTCGGTCTCAGTGTGACAGTCTCGGAAACCCACGGGGCAGTTCCACCCTGTCGTTTGGGGTTTCCACAAGCTGGAATCTGGCTGAGAGTATGTTTTGGGTCTGAAATCTCTCCTGGGTCTGGCTCCCCGTGTTCAGCATGACATCCATCCAGGTGGCCGGACTTGGTTTCTCTCGGTGGATGCCTGAGTACCAGTCCACCGGCCGAAGGGCCTGGTGCTACTATCCCATCATCCGCTGATGGACACTGGGGCGCTTCTGGGTGGGGCGCCCTGAAGACTGTTGCCGGGAACTCCCATTGTGCGTAGCAGAGTGGCGCAAGGATTTGTGTAGACTCTTGTTTGACTTGAGGTCATTGAAAGTAGACCGCATGGTACGCGTCTGCTCCTATAAGCCGTACACTGCCTTTTCAGAAGGACTTTGAAGAATCGGGTGATGAGGTAAGTGGGTCCAAGTAACAGTCACATAAAAATCACATGGAGTGGGCTGAGCCCCGGTGGCGTAGTGGATGTGCGCGGAACTGTGGCCCACTGGGACGGAGGTTCAATTCCAGCAGTGGGGCTGGGCCTCCTACTCCCACCACCAGAGAGCAGTGATGCCCCAAAAACCAAAAAAAAAAAAAAAAAAAAAATCACATGGAGAAGTCTTTCCAAGCCCCACCTTCACCGACCTTTCTCCCCTCTGACCCCAGGCTGTTCGGCTCTTGAGTCCCCCCCACCCAAGCATGGACCCAAGATCACGCCTTCCCGGATGCCACTGGCTGAGCTGCTCCGGTCCTGATGACTTCAAGAATGTTTCTGGAACATTCCAGCGACCTGCCTGTCCAGAACATTTAAGATCGTGGGCAGGTGGGAAACCGTTCTCCCAAGATGCCTCGCCTTTCCCCCCCCTCCCCCTTTTTTCCAAAGAAGTTCTGACTTTGGACTCTGGATTTGAGTGATTCCTCCCACAGAGGACTATCAGGAGGCTTAGCCCCTGGAGCAATGACAGCATCCTGTCTCAAAGCTCACTTCCACCAAGTCTTCTCCTGTTTCTGAGGATTTCTCTGGTTTCTTTTGAAGAACTGTCATTTTGATTAGAATCACACCGATGTCTCTGGCCACCATTCCCTGGATAGCAGAGCAGAAAACGTGGCCTGCGTGGGGGATTCGGCCTTTTCTTCGGACCGAGCGTGGGAGCAAGTTCGGGGCTGCCCCGTCGGCAGCTGGAGCAATGAGTGCCCACTGCCCTCCTGCCTCTCCTCCCAGCAGGCCTCTACACTGCTGAACCCCCCCTCCAGGAGTTTACAGAAAGAGCAGGTCACCTGTTAGGGACAGTGGCCCTCCCGACTAGACACTAAGCTTTTGACTCGCAGGGGGAGGCGGATGCACTGCAGGGGATCCAGCTTCCCAGGGCAGGGGCCCTGGCAGCAGCGGCAGGGGTTCTGGGCAAGGCCAACGTTGCTTTGCCATGAAGCCTGTGGTGACGTGACATGACCCCGGATGGGTCCTGGTACTGTGGACTTTCTGGCTCTCCCTCCTGGGCAGTGGGCGTTCGGGGCTGGAGAAACAGGAGCTGTTCCGCAGACACTCGGTGACCTGGGAGTCAGGGCGGTGAGCGGGATCCTGGTGCACCCACCGACGTGAACTGCCAGAACTGCCAGCCGTCGGCTGCCCACATCCCACAGGCCTTTGCCGAGCGGGCGCTGTTGACTTTGTGACTTGTTAGTAAACTGGAAGGTGGGGGGGAGGGGGGGCGAGGAGAGAGAGCTTCCTAAACTGAAGTAGCATTACAGAAGATAAAAGTTTCTAACAAGGGACTTTGGCTGATGTGTTTTTCCTAAGACGCCAACCTGAACTTGAGTCGTTCCGAATGACATTTCTTTTTCCTTTGTCTACTTTATGGGATTTCTTTTTTGTTGTTTGTTTTGTTTTTTAATCATTGGGGGGTTCATACTACTCATCACAATCCATACATACATTCATTGTATGCAAAGCACCTCTGTACGTTTGTTGCCATCATCATTCTCTCTTTTTTAATTATTTAAGTCATTTTATTGCGGGGCTCGTACAACTGTCATCACGATCAATACAGACATCCATTGTATGCGGACCACATTTGCGCATTTCTTGCCATCCTCGTTGGAATTTCTTTGACCCATCAATCAGTATACCAGTGTACCCTCAGAGTTTATGACCTGCTGTCTGTATTGTTGTTCGGGCTTTTTCCTGAGCCACCTCCGAGGCCACATCCGGCGCCTCCAGGCGGGCAGCACTTTGTGAGCAAGAGGTGCCGCTGGAAGGACCAGAGCTCTCCAGGCCCTCTTCTCTCTCTCGTTGGAGATGGGCAACCACTTTATTTCTCCTCCTGCAGTAATAGACTTCCAATGGTCTGGACAGTTTTGGGCACGTCTTCTTTTTTGGAATGCTGTTCCTGTCTCTGTCTTCGTCTTGCCCTTCTCCGTGATCCCAGGTGGTGGGTAGGGGTCCTTCCTCTTCTGACCGCCACCAGTGCCAGCGTGGTTTGCCTTTCTGTGGTGCCCGTTTGTTCCTTCTCTAGGACAGGCTCTTGTGGCTTCTCAGTCACTTCCGCCTTCTCAGCCACGTTGCCCTCCCTGTGTACTATGTCAGTGGCTCTTGCCTCCATCCCGTTAGCAGAAATCCAGTGGATTCTGTCAACCAATGTTCTTAGGGTCACGCTTTGCAGATGCCGTGCTGCTGCCGGGCTTTCTGGGAAAACTCATCCTTACGACAGCCTTCCCTCGTTCCCTGGTAGTGGGAAGGGAGGGAGGGAAGAGAGCCAGCAATTGGGTGAGAAGGGAGGGAGCGGGAGTTCTGCGAGGTGAAGGGCCACACCCGTGGGTAGAGAGTTCAAAAGACATCGGGAGGAAAACTGGGTAACCCAACCAAGCCGAAACCGCTCCGTCCATAGTCACCTTGATGGGACCGAGAGAACTGCTCCTCGGGGGTTTCAAGGGCATAAGTCTTAGAAAAGCAAACTGCCATGTGATGAGTGTCCACACCCCAGTCACACTTTGGAGGTTGTCATAATGTCAGGTGACGGGGATAAAAAAAGTTAGGGTGTGTGTGTGTGTGTTGAATTTTGCTTACAGTAAATGCCAGATCTGTGCACGTAGGGTGTTGACCTGAGGTGGTGGCTGGGATTTGCCAAGCCCACTTCCACTTTTGCTCAGCGAACCTAAAGGCGTGTTGGAGGAGCAAGAAGTTAAATGCTCTAGTGTGGGGAGACTAGAGGAACATTCATAAGCACGCACAGGTATATAAGGGAGAGGTTTATATTCAAGAGGACTGGAATATTGAAAAAGCATCCCAACCCAATCTAGTCCAAGCGCACGAGTCTGATGTTAGCCCATATGTCCGATACCAGTCTATACAGCCCTCTCAGACTCACGAAGCGCATGCAAGGACACCAGAACAATCACAGGCCAGTGGGTGCAGAGTCTTGTGTATCCAGGGGTGGTAGAAACATCTCAGCGCTGGCAGGGCCCTCTCTGTGACTTCTGAAGCATCTTTGGCCAGAGTCTCTGGTTTTTCTGGCTTCAGAGGTCTGGTTCCATCAGGGTAAGCCCATGTGGCTTCTCTAGGATGTCTCAAAGGGAGTCAGTATTGTGTCTTGTAAGTAGAGCATCTTCAAGGGACTGAGTAGTGAGTGCCTGGTCTTCAAGGGGGAGATAGGGCCAGATTTCCCAGAATTCTCAGGAGAAAGCCATGTCCACAGAGAGGTCTCATTGGCTATCTCCAGAATGACAGGCTAGACTCCACCCCTACACTCTTAATCCTCAAATTGACAGCAGATTAGGTGGCGGCCACAGCTACTCACTGAGAAGGTTGGAGGTTCAAGTCCATGCAGCGGCACCATGGAAGAGAAGCCCTGCAGCCCGCGTCAGAGAAGCCAGCCTGTCGGAAACGAGCGCAGCACACAGCGCTCAGACACGCACACCTGTTCACTCGGTACCGCCAGGTGTCGGGGCAGCTGCGCACTGGCTTGTTGAATGAAGCCTGCTTCCGTTTAAGCCTGGGCCAGGCCTCCTGTCAGAGCCTATGCATGGCAAGGATGGTGGCAGCCGATTCAAGCCCTGCTCGGGCTCCCAGTTCTCCCATGAAAGGACAGACGGGCCAAGGACGAGGCCAGCCTGCCCTCGGGGAGGCGGGTGAATGGTGGGAGGGTAGCCGTGCTGCCTCACTCAGGTTTGAATGAAGCAACGTCATTTGTTAAAGTGCCCTCAGAACAGAATGGTATCTTGGAGACTGTGTCTCAGTCGTGCTCCGTGCCCGAGCACTATCCTCGCATTGCTCCGGTCTTGAGGCCAGTATAGTTTTTTTCAGGCCGCAGGAGGAGGAAGACAGTTTCTGAATTCTAGACACCCCCCGCCCCCAAGATGAACACTGTGCTCCCCTAAGCAGACACTCACCCTCTGTCCCCTCCTTCCCACTCCTGGAAGCCACAAGAGATCTCAGCGACGCTCCCTGCCTCGCCTCAGCTATTCGTGTGCCCCTGGGGCCAGACCACCGTCCTGCCGTGACAGACTGACAGTCGCCTGCCCTCCCTTGGCCTTCTGCTTTCCCGGTTTGTTCAGGTATAGTGTGCGTCAGGACTTCATTGTGGATGGAGGCCCACCTGGTGTTTTATCCATCACCTCTCGTGGTAATCATTTCTTTTTATTTTGTGGTGGGGGGGCATCACTGCCCTCTGGTGGTCGTGGGAGCTACCCAACGCTGCTCCTGAGAGCTGCTGCTGGATTTGAACCGCCAAGCCCGCAGGCTGCAGCCCCTCACTCAACCACTTACGCCACCGGGGCTTAGCCCGGTAATCATTTCTTTTAGAAGAATAAATACCAAATTAGTGGGGAGGAGTTAGAGATGAAAGGGGCCCCTAATATCCCTCTTTCCTGTCAAATGTTACCCTGCTCTGTTCTCTGCCCCCTGTCAGCCTCTCTAGTATATTCCCGCATGTCCTTGGGGTCTGTGACTTGCTGCAGTGCCTTCAGAGACCTCGAGAAGCTTTAAGAAAGGACTCCAGGGGTGGTGGGTGCTGTGCTGCACTGTCCCAAATCCGAAGGCCAGGCCGAGGTGGGCCAGATGCAGGGTCCAGAGCCAGAAACTCGTGGTGTCTACAAGTCAAGGTTATCTTGCTTTTGATGCACAGTCCGGAAACAGGAGGTCACAGGAAAGGGCCCGCTTTGATGGAGGGATGGTCTTGAATCCCATCAGCTGACCATTAAAAAAGCAACTGAGACTTAGCTGTGGAAACTGTTCCAGCTCATAAGGACCCCGCAAGACATAGTGGAACTGCCTCCCATGCGTCTCTAAGACTAGCTTTTTAACGAGAGTTGAAAGCCTCATCTCTCTCCCTCAGACCAGCTGATGGTTGTGAATTGCCTACCTTGTGGTTAGCCGCCCCAGGCATCAGAACACCAGCAGGGCTCCTCAGCAGACCGTAGCCCCCAAGGAAAAGTTTTAAGTCACATGCCCCAGAAGGGTAGAGATTAAAGATCTACCCGATCATCATCCTCTAACAGAAAAAAAAAAATTAAACTCACTGCCATTGGGTTGGTGCGGACCCTGCAGGACCAGGTAGAACTGCCCCGTGAGTGTCCAAGACTGTCATTCATAGAAGAGGTGACGGCTCGCAGCACCGCAGGACGTCACTGACGGTGTCAGCTGGGTGCACACACCACTCCTTGTCACCCCTTGGCCCTTGTGCTCTTTGTTTTTCAAAACTCCATGCCATCGGGGGCCCCGTGGCTCATAGGCGGGAACCCAGTTTTGTTTTGATGACTGTACAGGTGGGGGAAGAGCCCCCTCGGGGCTCCTGGAGGCCCCTCTGGGCAGCCCAGATAGGGCGCGATGAGTTTGGCTCTCAGTAGTGTAGATGTCAGAGGAGGGGTAGCAGCAGGGCCTGGGTTATCAGGAGGGATCATTTCCCCACCATTCCAACCACTTCAGGGTCTCCTTAGCTCAAGGGAGTTTGTGAGGGGCTCCCTCGCGGGGCCAGAGGCTTCATTGGCAATGATCCTGAGTCTATGAAGGGGGATTTGCTTTCTGTATGGAGCGAGAAGCCTGTTGTCACACAAACGGAGCCAGGAACGCTGTGTGGGGTATGTTGGCTCGTTCCTCTGACCACCAGTGCTCCGCAGAAAGAGCGCTTAGCGTGTTCCAAGCCCCTGTCTCTGCTGAAAGTCCCTGGCATTCGAGCGCGTTCTGGCGAAGACAAGCAAAGGTGTCCGTGTTGGCCGCCGTTGAGCCCTGGCCACCCATGCGTGTCAAAGAGTCATACTGGGCTCCGTGGGAGGAGGGAGGGTTGGAGGGTGGTTTTTCAGAAGCGGATTGCCAGATCTTTCTTCTGGGTTGCCTCTGGGTGGACTGGAACCTCTGACCTTTCCGATCTCAGCAGAGTATGTTCACCATTTGCAGCCAGGGGCGGCGGGCAGTTGCCATTCACTCCGATTCCCAGGCACCCCGGGTGAGTCAGTGACCCCACAAGAGTCACTGGCTGATGTTTTGGAAGTGGATCACCAGGCCTTTCTTCCAAGGTACCTCTAGGTAGACTCAAAGCTTTGAGCACTTTCGGTGTTGCTCCTCTGACTAAGAAACTATGGAGTGGTGTTTGGGAGTCTGTAAGGAGACAGCCAGGTGTCTAGCCTGCGGTGGGTATCCAGTGGCTCTTGGTTCATCTCCTGGACTGATAAGATGCTTCACAGTTTATTTAAATCGGCGTGGTCTGGGAAGGCCCTGCAAGCACCTGTGAATGTCTGTCTCTGGATGCTCCTGGTTGTGTGATTTACAAGTTGGGGGTGAACTGCAAGGTCAGCAGTTTGAAGCCACCAGCCCCTCTGCAGGAGAGAGACCAGGCCTTCATCTCCCATAAAGAGTGACAGTGTCAGAAACGCAAAGGGGCCCTTCTACCCAGCCCTGTAGGGTCCTTATGAGTAGCGCTGACGTCATGGCAGTGAGTTGGCTTTGGGTTTGGGCTAAGTGATGTCCCAGGTGTCGTGGGGCCTGAAACTCACTTCATGTGTAGGGTCCTTAGAGAAGAAGATACAATTAAAATTTCTTTTTCTTTTTTTTTTTTTTAGTTTTTTTTTTTTTTAAGGCATCACTGCCGGCTGGTGGTGGGAGTAGGAGGCGCAGCCTTTGCTCCTATGGAGCTGGAATTGAACTTCCATCCCAGTGGGCCGCAGTCCCACACACAACCACTACACCACTGGGGCTCAGCCCACAATTAAAATTTCAATCTAGAATTACAATAGGACCACAGAAAGGGCCCACGAGGGTGAATTGTAATCACTTCCTGGTATTGTCACTGCCTCTGGCAGGAAGTCCCTCTCCAGATGGGGCAGCTCCATCAGGGTTTACCCAGCCACCCACCACCCTCTGCATGTCAGCCAGCCCTGACGCCGACTCCCCTCCTGGCCTCAGTGTGGATGCTGTCATCCAGCCATCACAGCCAGCATCCCAATATACCTACTTCCAGAGTGAAAAGGCAGTCTCTTCTGTTGGTTTGCTTTCTCTTCCCCCTCGGCCCCCCTCCCCCGCCATCTGTTTTTGAAGGCAGGGAAACCCTGTCCAGAATCCAACAAGTCTCACTGGTGATAAGTCAGGAACAGGCCCACCTTTAACTGTCCCCCGTGGCAGGTGACGTGATGGTCACCACGGGAGAACACCAGCAGGATTTGCCCTCGAGTGGGGCAGGAGGGTCAAGGAGGGGGGCGTGTGTGTGTCTGTGGGAGCCACACAGGTCAAAATGAGCATTCATTAGCCATTCTCGAGCCGAGAGCAGAGTCCCTAGCTGTGACCTGTCTCCGCTGTTCACCAGAAGCTATCCGCTGCTCCCCGGGAAGGACGGACGGATGGTCTGCATCTGGAAAGATGACAGCCTCGGGACCTCTCGGGGGCAGTCCTCTGTCCGGTACAGGTCTGTGAGTCAGAACTGACTGGGTGACAACAGGCTCCCCCGACCACCACCACCAAACTCGCTGCTGTCGAGTCAACTCTGACTGACAGAGACCTCGGACAGGCTAGAACGGGCCCTGGGGGTGTCCGAGTCTGTCACTCTGTGGGAACAGAAAGCCTCTTCTGTCTCCCACAGAAGGGCTGCTGGGGGCTCTACCACTGACTCCAAACCCTCTACACCACCAGGGCTCCTTGGCTGCGGCTTCGTTTGTTGACATGGAAAGCCAGGCGCCCCCTCAGCACACCTGCGGTCCAATCCAGGGAGCCTTTCCTGGTAGGAAGTTCCAGAGGCTGGGCCGTGTGGAATGCAGGGTGCTTCTAAGGACCAGGAGTGACTACTACACAGGCCACGAACTTGGTGGCGTAAAGGGCGCTGCAGCCTGGGTGTCCAGTCCAGGCTCCCTGAGCTAGAAGCCATGTGAGGCATGGCGAGTTCCTGTCTGGAGGTTGTTGGGGAGAAGCCACCTTCTCTAGGAGCCTGCCTGCAGCCTTGGCGCATGGCCCCACCCTCTGTCCTCACAGCCAGCAACACGGGCGGGTCTTTCTCGCAGCACCCTCTCTGTCCCTGGCTCTTCCTTCCCCACCCAGAGAACCCGGGATTGTCTCCTAAGGATGGTACCCTAACCCCACCTGCTGTCTTCGCTGCCTTCACCTCCCCTTGGCCGCGTTTGCTGGGTCCTTGTTCTGTCTACCACGGGGAAGCCCATGAATGGATGCACGAGCACTCAGACTCGGTGTGTGACCACGCACACACAGCACTCTCACTGGCCGCGCCATGTGCCGCTTAGGCCTCGTCCAGCACCTATGCCCCACACGTCACCGTCAGCACGGCCCCTGCACACCAGCTCGAACCTCCTAGCCCCACCTCAGGGGAGTCTCACTGCAGCAAGAACGCCCTTTGCAGCCCCGTGGCCTCACCGGGGCGCTAAGCTATACTCTCAGAGAAGTGGGCTACAGCCGCCAGCTCGATGTGGGAAGGGGGACGGGGAAGGGCTGGGTTTCCCAGCTTGCTTGCCATCTGTGGCCCACCAAACCACGGGGAGGGCATGGCAGGGCTCAGGACCGCAGGGGGACTGGGCTGGGGAGGCCGGGGGCCCTGTGTGATGTGATCCTGTGTGATGGATGGGGTCTAATAGGCACGTGATGTGTGTCTGTGGGGCCCACGTGTGATACGTCCCTGTGTGTGATGGCCTAGGTGTGTCATCCAATGTGAGTGCACATGTGTGCTATGCGTGTGTGGTGTGTCATGCACATGCGTGGCATGGTATGAGCAGCCTGTGATGTGTGCATGTGGTATGTGGGACACAGGCATGGTAGCGCATGGGAGTACAAGGTACATATGGCTGGCATATGTGGTGTGTGTCTGCACAATATGCGTCTGGGGTGTTGTGTGCGATAGGCGTGTGGTGTGTGCACGGTGTGTGATGCTGTGTGTGCCGTGTACGGTGTTGTAGAGTCTGACTCACTGCCCACGTGAGCTGGACTTTTTCTTAAATGAGTTCTTGAGAAGCTGCGCTTGCTGTGCCACAAACCAAGCCAGGATTTCCCAGACGAAATCTGTATGGGAGCCACCAGCCCGCTCTCTCTCCTCGGGAGCCACTGGTGGCTTTAAACTGGCAGCCTTGTGGTCAGCAGCCAGGGCCTTAACCATGGTGCCACTGGAGTGCCAGGGACCATATCAGGGCTTCTGTAGTCACGGCCTCTATTTCGGAGCAAGGTCCAAGGCCATCAGGAATGTCGGCCTCATCCTCTGTCCCCCACTGGCCATGGAGTGGCCAGAGAAATGACTCGTCCCAGGTCACAAGGAAGCAGTTGGCAGTTAGTGGGCACTTTGCCCCCGTGCCCTAGCCCCTCTTTCTGCCTTCTCTGCCCTTCTGGAAAGTTGGGAGCCGGTTGTCTTTGACTCAGGAGCTCCTCCGTGGGCTCACAAGAACAGGTGCTGCCGACGGGTCAGTGGGCTGATGCCCCGCCCACATGCCACAGGTCCTCCATCGACCCCGACGGTTACTGTGGCCCCTGCAGAGCTGCTTGCTCCTGGGACCATTACTGACAGCGTTTCGAGATGTAGCCAGGCGCCTGGGCCCTGGGGATACCAACAGTTTGCAAAGTCTGCCGTTCGAGCCACCCAGAAGCTCCCTGAGTCAGGGTCATGGGTTTTACTCAACTCGGTGGACAGGCCCCTGGAGAGGGCACAGTGGGCGTGGCTTGACGGAAGGCACCCCTTGACTCACTGGTGGAAACGCCCCTCCGGAGGTCTGTCCATTTATCTGCTCATTTCCCCAGGCCCATTGGCCCCATTCCCTCAGGGTGTTTGGTTGCTGCTGGGAAATTTAAATGCCATTTAAATCCATTCACTCACTGCTGTGTCCTTTCGTGTTCACATCTTAAACATCCTGGTCCCCAGATCCCGCCCTGTGTAGTGGAAACCAGCACTCTATTCCCTCCCAGGGTCAAATGGGTACACCCATGGACGGACCCCTACCCTTGAACTGGGCGGGAGAGGGGGGGGGGGACGACGACTCTCAAACCCCTGGCATGGAGGGTTCCAAGGCCCAGAGAACCTGTAGGGCAGGCCAGAGCTGCTTCGCTGGGTTTCTGAGACTTAACTCTCGAAGCCAGTAGAAAGTCTCATCTCTGTCCTGCAGAGCAGCTGGTGGTCTCAAACAGCCAACCTCGCACTGGTTAGCTCAGCTCAGTGCTTCCCTGCCAGCGTGAACATTCACACACAAGTCGGTGTGCTTCCTGGGTCCATTCCTAGCAGCGGGCTTGCCCGGTCACCCAGGACAGCCAGGTCTGGGGGTGGGGGTGGGGGGGCGGGGAGGAGCGTCTGTAGCCTGGAATGGCCCGAGTGGACCTTCCACTGCCTTGCCTTGGCGGAAGTGAGTGGTAGATGCTGAGCCTGGACATGTACACCTCATAAGTGCTCACGTATGTTCCTTACCACTATAAAGGATACTGCCAAACCGAAGCCGGAAGGAGAACGCGGACAGTTCCATCCATCTCAGTTCTCAACCCACGCCTGGGACTCGGAGGTCCTCGGTTAGCATGGTGACCCAGCAGGAGCGCGAACACTGCAGGGGCTCTGGGGCGAAAGTGGGAGAGAGACGTCGCCATCGGAGAAGACGACCGCCCCTGCCTGTGTTTTGAAGCAGCATGCATAGCTGCTTTCGCCTTTCTGGGCACTGTCTGCCTGAGCAGCAAAAGGAGATTCCCCGTAAGCTCGAGCAGAACTCTGGACCCCCTCTCTCGGCCTGTCTGTGATAAACTGGCCCAGCAGTGTGAGGGAAAAGAATTCCCATGAGATGGATACAATCAGGACAAACGGGTTTCAGTAGCGTTTCCTTTTCCTACTACTGACCAGAGCCTTTACGTGCTTTCTTGGGAGAGAAAGATCTAGTACCTTCCTCTCCTGGGAAGGGCAGAGGACTCCCTGGGACATACTGTCTAAAGGGGACCCGAGGCAAGGCTGGCCTCTTTCTGCTGTTGCCCCATGTCACCACTTGCTCTACTTGCTGGTGCTGTTGAAGATGGCAGCTGCCCAGTTTGGGGAGCTGGCCGGTTCCCTGCCTCCTTGCTCCGAGTTCTGCTTGGGCCCCAGAGCTTGTGATCAGGGGAGAATGGTTCCACCCTCCACCCTGCCCCACCCTTCTTCACTGACAAGAATGCTCTTACTTTCAGGCCCACTATCCCAGGCAAGACGAGGCAGGGACTTAGTCACTGCTTTTTCCTTCCTCACGGTGGTCCAGCTTGCTCAGAGGTGAGAGCTTTTTTGTTTTGTTTTGTTTTGGGGTATCACTGCCTCTGGTGGTCGTAGGCACTACCCAGCACTGCTCCTGAGAGCCGCCACTGGATTTGAACCGTCAAGCCCACGGGCCTCAGTCCAACACTCAACCACTTATGCCACTGGGGCTCAGCCCAGCTTTTTTAGGGAGCTTTTCCTCTCTGAGCAGTGGGGACAAAAACCTCCAGTCACTCAGAGAATCATCCTGGGGCAGAACATCTCCCCGCACTCCGTCTCTGAGTAACTACCTGGGGCGGTTTGCAGCGTCTCTTCCTGGAGCAGAGGGTCTAGTCGGCGAGCTGGGTGTTTGCCTCTGGACCTGGGAGGAGCTGCCCACGCTCTCAAGACTCCTGTTCGAGGTCTACTTTATTCATCTTTACAAAAGCCCTAGGCAGTGTTACATGAATAAAACGATTTATTTACATGTGTGTACTTGCTTGTTATAGTAAAAAAAGTATTTGTTACATTTCATCCCAGGATTTCACTTGTTCACCAC
>PVJH01034345.1:0-20803 GCA_004026705.1 Nesogale talazaci | reverse complement strand
TTTATTGGGGGGCTCATACAACTCTTATCACAATCCATACATCCCTCCATGTGTCAAGCACATTTGTACATTGGTTGACATCATCATTCTCAAAACATTTTCTTTCTACTTGAGCTCTTATTATCAGTTCCTCAATTTTTAAAGAAGATTCCATTTTGTCAATAGTATGGACAATTTTGTCAATAGTATGATTCCCTTTTTTTGTTTTTTGTTTTTGTTTTTGTTTTTTGGGGCATCACTGCCCTGTGGTGGTGGAAGTAGGAGGGACAGCCTTGCTGCTGGATTTGAACCTCCAACCCAGTGGGCCACAGTCCCGCGCACAACCACTACGCCACTGGGGCTCAGCCCTGCCTTTTTTTTTTTCAAGGTGTGTGTGAGGTGATCATTTTTTCCCTTCTCATCCTTGTCTATTGACCGTTGATTTGTGTAACAGTGCCAAGGCATGGCCTGACTGTCATCATTTCGAGGGACCTACAAGATTAGAAGAGCCATATAATAGTCATGACTATAGTTTGGTTTTTGTTGGTTTCATTTTGGTTTTCAATAGTATCTGTATTTTCAGTGACAGCTTATATGCAAAGTAGGTTCCCATTGGACATTTCGACACAAATTATTCAGCGACAGCAGTTCAGTTTCCCACAATGAAGCAACATTTGCTTTCACTGCTTTTGGTGGTTCTAGCTGTAGTTTCTCTGCCCTATTTCTTCTTCTCTTGAGCGTAATCATTGACCTTTCGATCTCATTTTAATGGGGCAGTGCATGTACAGATTGTATCCTTTATTTTGTGTGCCAATCTATTCTTTTGCTTAACGGTGACTTCAGAGAGAGAGTTTTCAGTTCAAGGTTCAAAGAGTTTTTCCGAGGTGACAGTCCCAGGGAGTCTTCTGGTCCCAACCGGGCTGGTAAGTTCTGGACTTTTGAAGAATTTGAGTTCAATCCTGTTTCTTCTCCCATTCTACCAGGGCCCACCTCTCATGACCCTGATCAGAACGATTGGTGGTAATTGTGGGACACCCTTTGGTTCTTCTGGTCTCAGGGTAGAGGCGGCCACAGCTCCTGAAGGCTGTTAGTTCTGTGAACCTATTTCTTCTCAGAATCTTTGACTTCCTTCTTTCTCTTTGGCTCTTAAGGAGCCGGGGTCAGTGGTGGTTTAACTGATTTGTATTGAAGATCTTCTCCATTAGGCCTTGCAGTTTATTTAGCTTTATTTTTAAATGTACAGTGAAAATAAACAAAACAAAACCTGTGGTGTCCAGTCTTTCTACATATGCACTCCACCACCCCCCAAAACTTCCCTCTCTTTCCCCACCCCACCTTTGATCACCACTAATAATTTGTTGTTTCTAAATACACTTATTTCATATACGTGAGATCACCCAATACTTGCCCCCCTTCTTAAATCATACAACTCCCATCAGGATCAATACATACATCCATTGTATGCAGACCACATTTGCACATTGGTTGCCATCATCATTCTGGAAACATCCTCCTTCTACTTAAGCCCTTGGTATCAGCTCCCCATATTTCCCCTCCCTCCCCTCCCCTCCTCCCTCATGAACCCTTCATAATTTACAAATTATCATTATTTTGTCATCTCATTCACTGTCCTATGTGTCCCTTCATCCACTTCCCTGTTGTCTGTACTCCAGGGAGGAGGTCATATGTAGATCCCTGCAATTGGTTCCCCCTTTCTACTCCACCTTCCCTCCACCCTCCTGTCATCGCCACTCCCACCACTGGTTCTGAAGGGATCATCTGTCCCGAATTCCTCATGTTTCCGGCTCCAGTGTACTTCTCCTGGTCTAGCCGGATGTGAACTGAGATCATGATAGGGGAGTACTTGCCCTTTGGTGGCCAAGTTATTTTGCTCCCCAGATGTTTGCTCCCCACGTGCAGCGAGATTCCATTGCTCTCTGGGGCTGAGTATCAGAAAAGAGGCGTTTAAATCATTCTTTTGCTGTTCCGTATCTCATTCCATTTCCCTGGGCTCCATAACTTGTGTTCATTAAGATAATTTCCACAGAAATGCAGCGTCTTCTTATTTTCTTCTCTCTCTCTCTCTCTCTCTCTCTCTCTCTCTCTCTCTCTCTCTTACCGCCTAGGATGGCTCTCATGTTCTTTGCTTAAATAATTAATCATCACCGCTATCCTTTCTGCCATGTGTGCAGACGAGCATGGAATCTTGTCTCCCAGGGCATCTGCCTCGTGCCTGCTCCCTTTGCAGAAGCTTTCATGTCAGACCCTTCATTAGCTGGCACCAGGCTGTACTTTGCCTGCCCTCAGCCTCTTGTACTTCTCAAGGATGAAAAAGGCCCCCCTCAGACTCACCAGCTGGGGACCCAGATTGCCCAAGGAAGTCCCTTCCTGACAGAACAGGAAGGAAGGGAGTGGGACGGGGCTGTGGAAAAACAACCCAGGGAGTGCAAGCGCATCAATCAAGCAATCTCTGCCGGTCCCCATGCGAATGCCTAAGCTCCCATCACATGGTGGCAGAGGCTGACCTCCATTTGACCAGCCGCAAAGGATTTAAGAAAAACCCTAGCCCACTCTGGGAATGGGAACAGGAGGCTTGCCACAATCTTACCATGATGAAGACGGGGAAGACAGTCACCGAGACTTCCTCGTCCCAGGCCCTGCTGCTTGTTCGAGGCAACAAGTTTGTACCTGCACGAGGGCAAGAAGGCATCGCCGGTCAGGAATAGTCTGTTCAGTTTCCCCGGAACTCCTTGCAACCAAAGTCTACACATGTGAAGCTCAGTGACGTCTGCTGGACAACCACGACTTCACTTCCGATGAAGAGCGTAGAAGCCATTCGCTCTGGTTGTTGCTGTGCAGGGTCCCCGAGCTGGCAGCGACAGCGACTCATGGTGACGCAGGGTGACAAAGTAGCGTTTTCTAAACGGTACGCTCCAGGGGAGCCGATTGCCACATCTTTAACCCGACGGGCTGCTGAGGGGGTGCAAACCACCAGGCTTTCCGTCCCCAGATGAGTACTTCACCATTGTGCCACCAGCCTCCTTGACTGGATCTGGGGGAGAGGAGGGCTTCTGCTTAATTGGATGGTAACCAGCAGGGGGTTACAAATAAATAGCCCACTGTGTCGATCAGATAACAGAGTGGACTCGATACCATATGTTGGTGGGCCTTCACCTTCAGGTTTGAAGCTGCACAGGCAAAATACTCTCGTGAGATGGTCTCCCCAAACGTTCAGCTAAAGGAATGGATTGCTATTTCGCCCTGCTATTCTCAAGCAAAGCACACGCTCGGCTCTGTGAGGCAGGGAGGACCTGCCCGTCGGCCGCTGCAGAGGCCTGTCCTCCGGAGACAAGCTGGCCGAGAGCCAGAAGGACACAGCTGCACATGTCCCCTTCTCGCCACAGAATATGGATATTTCCTGATCTACAAAACGCTTTCATCGCGGCATTTAATAATTCCTTCTTATCTCCAGAGTGAAATGAGATGACAAGCATGTGCCAAGGCACAACACAGGAGGTTGGCACACGCCCGGGCACTCTTTGTCAGCTGTGTACTTGGCTTCCTTACCACTGCCTGTCCCTAGAGGCCGGAGAGGCTGTCCCAGACGGAACTGGGATGGCAAGCACAGAGGCACAAGCCAACATCAATTGTGACAATGTTCTATACCCCCGGCGGGTCGCCTGTGACTCAGAGAGAGGAGACTAGGAAATGTGGCTCTTTTTCCTCCATTTCAAAGCAAACCCATTCTCCTCCAGTTGATTCCGACGCATTGAAACCCAAAGGACAGGCTGGACCTGCCCCCGGAGTCTCAGGGCTACCATCACTCTGGAAACAGACAACTGTGTCTTTCTCCCAAAGTTTTCCCAAAGTGTTCAATGATTTAGAACAAAATCTCAAAAACAAAACAAAACAAAAAAACTAAAAACCTAAATCTCTCAATTTTCACCTATCAGGTAGAAAGGCCTTATGTTGTCTTAGGAAAAGTCTTAAGTGGGGGTGGGGCAAATGGTTAAGCTCTCTATGAACTGAAAGGTTAGCAGGTTGAAACAGGGCACCTTGGAAGAAAGGCCTGGCAATCTGCTTCGGGAAGGTCTCGGTCTATGCAGTCGTGTGCAGTGCAGTTCTTCTCTACCCACCTGGGTCCCTGGGAGTAAGAATCCCCTCAGTAGCAACTGGTTTGCTTTGGCCTGGTGGCCACTGGTGCCAAGTGCATCAAAAGAGGTCACCTTCTCAGCCACTCTGTAATGCGCCTGCAGGCTATCACGATGGCCCGATTTCCAGGAAGCAGTGGTCAAAAGCATACAGAGGCCCTTCCCAATCAAATTTAGAGAAGACGAGCGAGTTGGGGAATATGGGAAGTATGAGTAGATGACCCATGGAAGGAAGAGTCCTGCATGAGGTACTACTCGCACATTCATTTGTTTTTGTGACTCACGCTACCCTGTGCATGACAGAAGGAAACATTGCCCAGTCCCCAGCCCAGCCTCACAATTGTCCCTATGCCTAAGCCCGTTGTGACAGGCACTGTGTCATCTATCTCCTTAAGGGCCTTTCTCTTCTCCCCTGCCCCTCCACGTTCCCAAGCATGATATCCTTCTCCAAGGACTGGTCTCTCCTGACAACAAGTTCAAAGTACGCAAGATGCAGTGTTGCTGTCTAACGAGCGCTCTGGCCATGCTCCTTCCAAAGCAGGTCTCATCCTCCTCTTGACAGTCCATGGCACTTCCAATCCTCTTCGCCAGCAGCACAATTCAAAAGCGTCCATTTTTCCTCGATCTTCCTTATTCCATGTCCAACTTTTTTTTTTAAAGGTGGTGGTGGTGGTGGTGGGTGTCAATGTCCAACTTTCATAGGCACATGGGCCAATTTCACGTGCATACCTGGCTCGTGTCAGGTGCACCTTAATCCTCAAAGTGAAACGCTTGCTTTGCAACACTCTGGAGTGGTCTCGTGCAGCAGATTAGCCAATACAATGTGTCTTTTGATCGCTTGGCCGCTGCGTCCATGAACATTCATTGGGGATAAGCAAGACAGAAGTTTTGATACCCTGAATCTTTTCTCCATGTAGCATGATGTTTACCGTTGGTGAGGATCTGGTCTTCTTTACATTGAATTGTAATCCATAGTGAAGGCTGCCATCCCTGATCTCCATCAGCAGAAGCTTCGACTCCTCTCTTTCAGCAAGCAAGGGGGTGTCATCTGCAGATTACAGGTTGTTAATAAGCCTTCCTTCAACCCTAGTGCCACATCCTTCATCATATAAGCCTGCTTCTCTGTTGCCTTGCTCAGTATACAGACTGAACAAGTGTGCTGAGAGGATACAACCCGGACACACACCTTTTCTGATTTTAAGCCATGCAGTATTTCCTGTCCTGTTCATGTAATCCGGGTACAAGTGCCACATGAGCACATGAAGTGTTCTGGAATTCCTGGTCTTCTCAAGGTTATCCATAGTTTATGTTTCACACAGTCTGATGCCCGGGCACAGCCAATGAAACACGAGCAAACATCTTTCTGGTATTTTCTTCTTTGAACCCAAATCAACTTGACATCCGCAATGAAGCCCCTTGTTCCATGTCTTCTGAATCTGACCTGAAGCTCTGGCATCTCTCTGGCAATGCACTGCTACCACCCATATTGGATGACTTTTAGCAAAATTTTACTCACATATGATATCTGGGATAATGTTCTATAATTTGAGCAAAAGGGTAATTTTGGATCACCCTTCTTTGGAATGATTACAAAGATGGGTCTTTTACAGTCATTTGGCCAAATAGCCCTTTTCCAGATTTCCTGGCATAGATAAGTGAGTGCTTCCAGTGTTTCCCCAGCCTGTTGAACATTACAGTTGGTATTCCACCAATTCCTGTAGTCTTGTTCGTGTTCACTTTGGGGTGACCCTGCTGGCATTTGAAATACTAGTGGCACAGTTTCCAGCATCACAGCAACTCACATCCCACCACCGTACGATAAACTGAGAGACAACATTTGGCATATTTATTTATTCGTATAATAATATTTGTTGGGCTGAACCCCGGTGGCGTAGTGGTTGTGCGCGGGACTGCGGCCCACTGGGGTGGAGGTTCAATTCCAGCTCCACAGGAGCAAAGGCTGGGCCTCCTACTCCCACCACCAAAGAGCAGTGATGCCCAAAACAAACAAACAAACAAACAAACAAACAAATATTTGTTGACAATCTCCCAGGGGCCAGGTACTGTGCTGAGTGGGAATGGACTTTCGTGGCCTGTTCCTTGTCCTCCTGGAATTTATGGTCATGTTGGGACTGGACTGGACATAGTAAGAAAAGACTGCATGAAGACCACAGAATGCTAGATGTTCAGCAAAGTGAGATGGGAAAAAGTCAGGAAGAGCCACTGAAGAAAAGGGAACCGTAGCACTTCGCTGCTAACTCCGGGGCTGGTGGCTTAAACCTACCCAGAGATGCCATTGAAGAAAGGCCTGGTGATCTGCCTCCAAAAGATCACAGTCATGAGAACCCTATGGAGTGTCATTGTACTTTGACAAACCCGGGCTTTCATGAAACGAAATCACGCCGTCTGCACGCAGGAGTTCTGAAGCACCAAGAGGTGCCCTGTGATCAGGGAACAGAGAACTCTGTATGGCTGGAGCCCAATGGACCAGGGTCAGCCTAGAGCCTGAAAGCACAGGGCCCGGGAAGTCAAGGGTTTGGAAATCCACTGTGAATAGAAGAGGGGTTGAACGTCATCGTGATGGGGACATTTTAAGAAAGTCCTCAGAGAAAGCGATCTGCTTCCATCAAGATGACAGCCAAGAAAACCGACCCAGTCTTTCCTTCCACCTCTCATCTGTTTCTGTCGGTAGCATTACCTCACTCGTGGGTTTCCCAAGAAGTGCGAGGAGATCACACCTTAGAGGAGGGGCTTCAAAGCATTTGTGGGAAAATTCCATGATCTTTTAGTGTATGGGCTGCCGAGCGAGCACAATTCCATGATCTTTTCATTATTTTTTTTCCTCATGAACTTTTGAATCCCCCTAGTAGTTCTTGACTCAATGTGAAAAGCAGAGCCTTCCTTCCAGAAAGTTTCAGGGAGGGGCTCAGTGGCCCGGCTCTGGGGCACATCCCTACTTCTTAGCCAAGAGTCAAGACACAGTGCAGCCACAGGGTTGGTTCAGCTTGGCTCACATGTCTCTCCTCTGGTTTCTGTTTGTTTGTTTTGGAGAAAGCGTAGGGGAGAGGACTGTCATGGGCAGCCTCAGCTGCACCCCTTGGGGGCTGTCAAAAATAACATATGTGACTATACCCCTTAAGCAAACAGGAAAGTCCTTCAAATGCCTCATGTTAAGATGTCCCTAAGGAGCCCTGGTGCACTGGCTGCTCACCAGCCTTGAATGCTAACTGCAGGGTGAACAGCTCATTTCAAATCCACCAGCAGATCTGCGGGAGTAAAACCATAATCAACTGCCCCTGTAGGTTTCCCAGACTATAGAGGAGTAGACAGCCTCATCTTTCTCCTGAGGAGTGGCTGGTGGTTTTGATCTTCTGACTCTGGGATTAGCCTAACCTCTATCCACCAGGGCTGGTATGTTAGTCTGGGTAGACTAAAGAAACAAATGCATAAATACTCATGTGTATAGGAAAGAACTTTATATATGTAAGAGCAGTTGAATTTTGAAAAAACAGGGGATGAGCCCCGGTGGCGTAGTGGTTGTGCGTAGGACTGCAGCCCACTGGGTTGGAGGTTCAAATCCAGCATCAGCTCTCCAGGAGCAAGGCTGGGTCTCCTACTCCCACCACCAGAGGGCAGTGATGCCCCCCCCCAAAAAAAAACAAACAACAAAAAAGAAAACATTCCAGTCCAGATCAGATACATAAGTCCTAGGTTAGCCCATATGCCTGATACCAATCTACAAAGTCCTTTTCAGACACACAAAATACATGCAATGACGCCAAATGGAGGAAGATCACAGACCAGAGGGGGAGTCGTGTCGATCAATAGGCACAGTAAGCTTTCTCAGCACTGGCAGGGGTCTCTATATGGCTTCTCTATCTCCAGAGGTCTGGTTGCATCAGGGTAGGTCCATGTGGCTTCTCCAGCTCCCAGGGTTTAGTGCCATGTGTCTTGTCAGTAAAGCAGTCTCTAAGGGAGTGAGCAGAGAAAGTTTTCCATCTCTAAGGAGGAAATCTAGGAATTTCCAGAATCCCACGGGGGAAGGCCAGGCCTGTACAGAGGTCTCATTGGCTACGATCTAATTGACAGACTCGACTCCATCTCTTCACTCTTAATCCTCTCAAGTCTCAAATTGACACCAGATGATGTAACTACCATAGCTGGTAATCTGCTCTGGAAAGTGATCAACCTAGGAAACCTTATGGGATAGTTCTATTCTGCAGATAGGGTTGTTATGAATGGGATGGAATCCACTCACTGACACGCAGTAACAGCAACTATCACCACAACAAAGGCCATGCTGATGGGCGGGACCTGAGTTCATCCTGCAGCTGAAACGTCGGCATCCCCACAGCTGGTGTCACCCAGTGCAGTAACTCATGATATCGTTCCCCCATTGTCCTCCTCCTTCCCAAATACCAAATCTCTCACCAGCGGGCTGCTGCTCTCAACTCATCGCAACCCTGTGTGGCCTTTGCAGGAGCAGACAGCCTCATCTCTCTCCTGAGAAGCTTCTGGTGGGTTTGATCTGATGGATATTATCGTAAGCTCCTTGGTCATCTTTGTTATGAATTCTATTCATAGAAGGATATCGTTTCACATTGCTTCGATCAGATTCTTAGATGATGTGAGTGCTAGCAACGGAACTGCTTTGTAAAAATCTTTCTACCAGGAATTACATTAATTACGACTTTATTAATAATGGAGTGGAAGATCATTTAAAAATCATTTCTCGGGCTGAGCCCCGGTGGCGTAGTGGTTGTGCGCGGGACTGCGGCCCACTGGGATGGAGGTTCGATTCCGGCTCCCAGGAGCAAAGGCTGGGCCTCCTACCCACCACCAGGGCAGTGATGCCTAAAAAAAAAAAAAAAAAAAAAAAAAAAATCATTTCTCCTTCTTTTCCTCTAAGTACTACTTCATTCTCAAAAAAAAGTGATTAACACAGTTTCACAAATGCTACTTGTCACAGTAAAACACCAGAAAATTTGACTTTATCAGCAATTACAAATGCCTTGACAGCAGTGAAACCAAGTGTGCGCGTGCGTGTAACCCATGAAACAAAGCCTGGCAGCTAACGGAATCATTGTAACTGGGCGATTATGATAACTCTGACCTTAACACATTTAAAGGTTCAAAATGTAAATTAGTATGGCATTTTAAGCAGATGGGTATACATATAAGTTAAGTTTATGAAAAAAAATTTTTTTGAAAGAAAAATTTTGTTGTTAAAACTAACTACAGGGATGTTTTATATAAATTAATAAATTTCTGCTAAAATACTACACAAAATTGTGTGGAGTCATTTTGGCATCAACCTCTCTGCAGGTCCTGTATCCTCTATATTCCTGAAGCGATACCATTGCCTGGAAACACAGAGTTTCACAACAGTTGAAGGACTGGCCAGATTGCTGAATGTGATGGTGAAGTTTTGTATCAACTAGACTGTGCCAAGATGGTCAGTGGTTTGTCAGTTGATACCTATTACCATAGCCTGCATGACTAACCCATGTTGAAAATTGCTGTAAGCAGCCAAGCAGTTATAGGAGGATTAGGGTAGAGGGCAACCGCTCGATACAACTAAGGGGAAACTTCTTCAGGAGGGTGGCTGACTTCCAATGTCTTCCATGATGTTGTGGGAAAGCTTCTTGATTTTTGCTGGGGCTGGGTCCTGCATCAGCTTGTTGACCTCCAGTTCTTTCATTCCTTTTCAAATTAAAAGATCATCTTATTGGGGCCTCTTATAGTTCTTTTTTTTTTTAATTTTTTTTTTTTTTTTTTTTTTTTAGGCATCACTGCCCTGGTGGTGAGTAGGAGGCCCAGCCTTTGCTCCTGGGAGCTGGAATCGAACCTCCATCCCAGTGGGCCGCAGTCCCGTGCACAACCACTACACCACCGGGGCCCAGCCCTCCTCTTATAGTTCTTATAACAATCCATATGTCAATTGGATCAAGCATATTTGTACATATGCTGCCATCACTATTTTTTAAACATTTACTTTCTATTTGAGCCCTTGGTTTCAGTTCCTCTTCTTTCTTTTTTTCCTCCCTTCCTCCCTCCCACCCTCATGACCCCTTGCTAAATGATAAATTATTATTTTCATATCTTTTTTTTTTTAATGGACATCACTGCCTCTAGTGGTCGTGGGTGCTACCCAGCCGCTGCTAGATTTGAACCACCAAGCATGCAGTTCCAGGCTGCAGTTCCGCACTCAACCACTTTCGCCATTCTCCCTGGGTTTCTGTTGTTCACATCCCCCAGTGTGTGTGTGTGTGTGTGTGTGTGTGTGTGTGTGTGTGTATTCGTGTGTGTTAATATGTCCATCATTGCAATTGGCTCTCCCTTCTTCTCTCCCCACGTTCCCTCACCCTCCTGGTATTGCTACTCCCATTCCTGTTTTCCCATTCCTGTTTTCTTGTTTTTTGTTTTTTTTGGGGGGGCATCACTGCCCTCTAGTGGTCGTGGGAGCTATTCAGTGCTGCTCCTGAGAGCCACCGCTGGATTTGAACCGCCAAGTCTGCGGGCCACAGTCCCGCACTCAACCACTGACACCACCGGGACTCAACCCCTTCATTCCTGTTTTGGAGTCCATGTGTCCTGAGTTCTTATCTCTTATCTGTACCTGTGTACATGCTCCGGTCTAGCCTGGAATGAAAGGAAGGATGGGTGGAAAGGTAGGATAGTGGCGGGTGATGAAGGCTCAAGGTGCCAGAGGTGCTGTACTGCACCCTGCTTGACTCATTCCTTCCTTGTGACCCTTCTGTGAGGGGATGTCCCCTTGTCTACAGATGGGATTTTGGTCTCTGCTCTCATCCCCCTCATTCTCAACAATATGGTTTGTTTGTTTGTTTTTTGGCATCACTGCCCTGTTGGTGGGAGTAGGAGGCCCAGCCTTTGCTCCTGTGAGCGGGAGTTGAAGCTCCGTCCCAGTGGGCCGCAGTCCGGCGCACAACCACTACGCCACCGGGGCTCAGCCCAATATGGGTTTTGTTTATTTGGTTTGGGTCTTCTCATCTTGTCTGATCTTGTCTACACCTCATGATCACAAAGGTTGGTGTGCTTCCATGCAGACTTGTTGTCTTCCACTAGATTCTTGCTTATTTAACTTCAATCCTTTATCTTTTGATAGCTGGGCACCATCTGCTTTCTTCACCACATGTGGTTATGCACCCATTTGTCTCCAGTGATCATGCTGGGAGGGAGAAATTGTGCTGCAAGGGTGAGCATTACAGAATGTCAGGTTGTTAGAACAAAATGTTCTTTTGTCGAGGCAGGGCTTGAGCAGAGGCCCAAAGTCTGCCTAGTATCTCAGTGTATTGCCTTGTAAACATATGTATGGGCAGCAGGTCTGAGGAAGGGGCAACGGGTACCATGTCAGATTGCGAAGGTGGCAAGAAGAAGCCCCTGAAAGAACCAAAAAAGCAGAACAAGGAAAAGGACAAGGAAGAGAAAACTTTTAAACAGAAACAGAAAAGCAAAACAAAAGAAGAGCTAAAAGCGAAGGCCATGGGGTAAGGGCCCCCTGGCCACAGGGGGAATGAAGAAATCTGGCAAATTTCTTCTGGAAATCTGTCAGCTGTTCTTGGTGACTGAGGCAGTGATGACTCTTGATTCCACTCCTGTGTAAACATCTGGGTTCCCTGCTAGAACATTGGTTGCCATCCATGGTTAGAAGGAAGCGCTGTCTTGGAGGCTGCTGTACATTAAGAATAAACTTTTGTGGCTGAGCCCCGGTGACGTAGTGGCTGTGTGTGGGATTGCAGCCCACCGGGATGGGGGTTCAACTCCGGCTCCCAGGAGCAAAGGCTGGGCCTCCTACTCTCACCACCTGAGGGCAGTGATGCCTAAAAAAAAAAAGAATAAACTTTTGTAAGAAAGAAGAAAAATCGTACAATGTTTAGTGCTTCCCACTCAGCCATTTCTATCTTAGCTGTGAGCTCAGAGCGAATCTAGTCCAGCACCCTGCCAGAGCTGCTCTTCAGTCTTTGTTTTGCCCAGAATGCTGTACCATCTGGAATTAAAGCAACGCATTTGAAATAATAAAAAATATGTATTTATATCGGCCAAGACATCTATTTTATGAATTAATATATTTACATATACACACACTAAGTTTTTTTTTGGAGGGGGGGGCACAGCCCTGCGCACAACCACTACGCCACCGGGGCTCAGCCCCACACTAAGTTTATACCTCTATCTATAGCTTTGCTTCCTAGATATTTCCTCTGTTTCCTTTTACCTTCCTCCTGCTCCACCACCATGCGTGCCCTTCTTCTGCCTCTTAGTACTTCTTCTCAGCTAGATAGCTGTTGTTCCAACACCCGCGGGATTTCCTTGCCCTCCTTGTTGATTTTAATTCCCTAGTTGTTCCCCCGTCTACGACATTGCTTGTTCACTGCTTCTTTCCCCTGCCTCCTCCTTCTCCCAAGTTTCTCCAAAACCAAAACTGTGGCTCTCCTCTCGAGCTTTCTTTACATGCCTATCTTATATAGGTAGGCAAGCCAACAATAACAGAGACAAAACAAAAAGAAAACAAGAGATCAAATAAAAAGAGAACACAGATAATAAGAAGGAAAAACAAAACAAAAACAAAAACATACATAATTCCAGGTCCGTCCTCTTACCGTTTTCACTAGCTCCCTACTGGTCTGAGGGAATTCTGGGAATGCCCCTCCTAGCCTGAAGTCTATTTGGGGGCTTCTCCGGGGCTTTGTGGCTTTGCAAATGACAAGCTTAACTTGCTGGCCTTGGATCCACAGACCTCTGCAAACTGTGGTGTTCCCAATAACCCCAGAATCATCTGCCCTGAAGCTGTGTGAGTCAGGAGAAGCCACCTGCTTCACATCTGACCCAGAGACTCAAAACTGAACTGAATCTATCTCCTTCTACAATTGTAAGTCTCACCCTTTGGGCTAGGATCAAGTATACAATTGCATGTGCCATTTTCTTGATCTAAATCTCTCTTTTCTCCCTCTCTCTCAACCTCTCTCTCCTTCTTTCCCACAAGTTTTGTTTCTCTAGAGAACCCACCCTAACACTATGGACTTATAGTTTTGAACTCTAAAAAGGATTGTGAAATGTTTTATTTATTTTATTTTTTTGGGGGGGGGGGCAATCACTGCTCTCTGGTGGTGGGAGTAGGAGGCCCAGCCCCACTGCTGGAGTGAAATGTTTTTTTAAAAAAATAAACAGCACTCAGTTCACTCACATTTTTTTAAATTAATTAATTTATTTATTTTTTGTGGCATCACTGCTCTGGTAGGAGTAGCAAGTCCAGCCTTGCTCCTGGAGAGCTGCTGCTGGATTTGAACTGTCAACCCTGTGGGCTGAAGTCCCACAAACTACCACTAAGCCACCAGGGCTCAACTCACATTTTAATTTTAGATATTTATTTCCCACTTTTTACTCTGAAACCTACATCCCTTCCTGAAAATAGAATTTATATGTTTTGAATATCAAATAAGATGTTTAATTTCAATTTCCTGTTTAAATATCAATACCTCTTGCTGTTGACTGGCCTGGGCAAAAACTAGGCTGATTAAGCAATAGATGACTGATATGGTCCAATGCCTACTGGATCATCTATCTGTTAGAAGCCCAACACCATATCAATGGACACAGTCCATGTGTGCATAAGATTACTTGAGTCTTATGAAAAGAGTTATATATTTGACTACACCACGGAAATGGAATGTTGTTCCTGCCTGGTATTGTAAATAGGCCTACATATGTGATGGACATATGGTTATTAGCATTACAAAGTGCTTGTATGCCTGAACTCAGCTTATACTTGATTGAATATGATAAAAGGGGACTTATGCATTGCCTATGAGGAACACATTTTTCTTAAAAACCACACTGCTGCCTGGTCATGAGCGTACTCATCTCTTTCCTTCCTTCCTTCCTTCCTTCCTTCCTTCCTTCCTTCCTTCTTTCCTTTCTTTTTTCTTTCCTTCCTGTCATACTCATGCTTTCATTCCTGAACATGGCTGACTGGTCATGAATTAGTTAACTCACTTACATTCATTTCTGCAGTTTGTAAGCCTGGAAGTAGTCAAAGTCTTCAGGGGAGCTGCCCTCATGGGATAGTTTGGGCTTGGAACAGCCGGTCAGCCTAGTGTTGAGCCAGAAGCCTGTGTAGAGTAAGGGCCTTAGCCAGAAAACCTGAGCCTCACCCACAACTGCAGACAGAATAGGAAAGCTGTACTTGAAGGGAAGATGTGCAAGGGGAAAATGGACTAACTTTCAAAATTTGAGCCAACAGCTGCCATTAGCTGCATAAAGGCAGGAAAAGTCTGTTCCCCCAGAGAAAGTCCCCTTTTAGAACAGAAAGTGAAAGGGCACCAGGGAGCAGACAGCATGTCTGTTTGTGATGGTAACTGCCTGGGTCCCCTTGCTGAGTGGAAGTGAGGGAACGGGTAGCAGTGCAGTGAAGGGCTGTGTCTTGACATGTTCCTTTGGAACCTGTTGACCTGGTCCACAAGGGTTCGAGATGAAAGAGTAGAGGAAGGGCTGGCTGCTCTGAAGTTTTAAAGAGTTGTGCAGATACCGAGTCTATGGGTCAGACCTAGGCCCAAAGATGAGAATGTATAAAAGGGCCACCTGGACTGAAGAGTGGGGAGGCGTGTGTGGGCTCCTGCATTGCAGTTGGTACTACATTGACTTAGTGTGGATGGCCAGGGCTGAGATGACCAAATGGCGAGAGCTGTTTGACACTGGGAGCTGGTGTAAGTGGATGACATTGGATGGTGTGCCCTAGACTTGCCTTTGCTTATGAATGCAGATGGCCAAAATACCGTAGCAATAGAAGATCCTTCAGATTAAAGATCGAGGCTGGTTTTATCAGAGTACTGGATGAGTAGGGATGGGTAATTTAGAAAGTGGATACCTAAAAAGGAGAGAGATAAAGGCATGAAGCGATAGACTGACAAGTTCTTACAACTACATTCACAGCAAAACCATTAAGTGGGGGGGGGGATGAATTGTGTTAGGCAGGGTTCTCTAGACAAACAAGACCTGAACACTTATGATTTTATGTATATATAGGATAATTCTAATACACGGAGAAGAAATAAAACAGCTAATTATTCCACACAGCAGTACAGAAGGCTCAGTTCAACTCACTTCTGTTAATATACTGGAAGTCCTTCAACTCAGGTGGACTGCGTGGTCCGAGGTCAATGAAGCAGACAGCAGAATCAAGGCAAGCAGAGTCTGCTTGCAGACAGAAAGCAGCAGGGTGGGTCAGTAACAGTCAGTAGCTAAGCGGCTCTGGATGGGATATCGAAGCAAGCAGTGCAAGGCTAGCACCACCAGCCTCAAGCTCAAGTGAGGTAGGCACTTACAGCTTGGTAAAGCAGGTCTCAAAGGAACCTCAAACTCCAGTGACATCATCCACCGCTTGGCCTGGCCCACAAGTAGTGTCGCTCACAGGTTGAGGCAGAGAACCAGCTAAAGCAGCAGCACGCTCCAGCATGCTCTGATCACCAGAGAGGGTGACAGAGTCATTTAGATAGAGGGGGGCGGGCCTGGCAGAACCATTTATCTTTACCCTCCAATCAAATGATTAATCCCACATGTTCCTATTGGCCAGGTTGGCCCCATCAAATTGATCCCACACGAATGAAAGGAGCAATGACTAGATGAGCCAGGAGGTGACCTGCTTTGCAGTGAATTATTTAATGTGGCTCTTCTAACCATAGTCTGTAACTTCCACCAAACAACCTTTTTTTTTTTTTTCCTGAGAGGTCTTGGTAAAAGAAGGTGGGAGAAAACACTGACGGGATTCAGTTGTGAGCAGGCTTGTTAGCAGGCTTCATTGTGGTTGCCATCCTGATGGGCTATCTCAGAGGCAGGAGAAAGAGTCTCACTACCAGCAAGAGCTGAGAGTGGGATGTGCGACTGGACCCTGGGATTCTTGCACAGCAAACCTCCTTGGCCCAAGAGACAATTTTGACACCAGAGGGTAACGGGAGCAGTGGTCACTCCAGCAGAAACCAGGGGCCAGAGGAGTGGACTTCACAGACCACAGAACAAGTAAAGCTGAGTGTTTTTAGGCAGGGACTGTTTTGTGGGGTGGAGTGGCTCAGGAAACTTAGTTCAGGGGGCTGGATTTGTTGACCCAGAGAGCTGGAGCTGAGTGCCTGTGGGTTGAAACTTACAGTAGCATGGCATGCCCTTTGGAAAGCAGCTTTAAAAGAACTTTTGAACATGTTCTGACTGCACAACTTTATCCTGAGCATTTCTCCCCTGAATTGTAACCTCTTGCTGTCCCTAGGGATCCCCATCATTGCGAGTATTGTCTGTGAGTTCTGTATGGCTATGGCAATGACGTAGAGGATGCCGCTGAAAAGTGGAGAGTGCTGTGGGAGACAGAACAGACCATTTCTGTTGTTTAGCTGGAAGACAACCTCTGATGGTGGTTTCAATGAAAAGTTTAGAGGGTATCACTGGGTGACAGTCTTGGGGGTACCTCTAGTCTCTTCCGGTCCAGTAATTCTGGCCATTTTAAACATCTGAGTTTTCTGGGGTTTTTTTTGTTTTTTTGGGGGGGCATCACTGCCCTCTGGAGGTGGGAGTAGGAGGCCCAGCCTTTGCTCCGTGGAGCTGGAATCGAACCTCCATCCCAGTGGGCCGCAGTCCCATGCACAACCACTATGCTACCGGGGCTCAGCCCCTGAGTTTTCTTCTACAAATTTTTCCCCTTCTATCCAGGACCATCCACTGTGACCTTGGTCAGAACAGCGTATTGCAGTAGCTGGATGCCACCCAAGTCTTCTAGTCTAGAATAGATGGAGTGTTGGTGTAGACCAGGGGTGTTAAACTGGCAGCCCAAGGGCTGCATGCAGCCCCCGAGGGAATTTTTCATGGCCCATGATGCTCTGAAATAAAATGAAAATAGAAATTGTTATGAAAAAAATAGTGCTTAGGGGAGATTGGGGCAATACCATCCACACGATTCCCTCATTAACCTTTTAACTACTGAGGATAAATATAATCACAAAATCAAAGTTGCTAATTTTAATTGAGCTTGACAGCCCTGGGTGCAGACAATTGACCTCATAGGCTAGTTCCTCTGTCTAGTCCTTGGTTTCCTTCTTTCTTTCATGTTCCAGAGATGGAGAGACCAAGGGTTGGCCTCTCTGGTGGCCTCTAGGAGTTCTACTCTGTCATATGGAGTGGCCCATTTGACAGGCACGCCCCATTCTCCAAGGTTTGGGTTTTGTTTGATAAGTTTTCATTCTTCTTACACTGGGAGGGGAAATAAAGATAGAGGGAAGTAGAAGAGGATGGAATAAAGGGGGGGCGGGGAGTGAAAATTCAGGAGTGGTTCCGAATTGGGGTCGGTGCCATACCATGTAACAACCCATGCCAGTTGCCATGGAGTTTATTCTGACAGTCCTATAGGACAAGGTCCAATGGCCCCTTTGGGGTTTCTGAGACAAAACTTTTCAGGGAGCAGACAGCCATATCTTTCTCTTCTGGAACACCTGGTAGGTTTGAACTTCTGACCTTGTGGGCTATTATCAGCCCAAAGTGTAACCGACTAGGCTACCAGGGCTCTCCGGTAACGCCATAGGAAATTAAAATATTGAAAAACGAGACCACACTTACAGCTATGTGTCCCTTTTAAAAGAAAAGGCAGATGTCAAAAGGAATTCACCTAAAATGGGCTTTTGTCCCTATAGCTCTGTCCATACTCTGTCAGACTTTCCGTAGTAAAGTTATTACCCTCTCACCAGAAAAATGAACTACTACTAATGCACACGACACCCCGAGTTGCATCTCTGAACTCTTTGGGCTCCACAGATTCCAAGTTAGGACCCCCGGAGAGCCAGGCCTCAGATTCAAGGGCGAGCCAAATGCTTCAAAGGTAGCTCTGTTCCTGGCTCAGCGTCGGGGGAAGGCCACGCCTCTAAGTGGTTTGCAACCACGTCCGTTTCAAATTTTTCAAGGGTCCTGGGTAAACTGGCCTCCCGGGGATTTCGCTCCATCTGGTCTTCCCAGTTCTTAAGGCCAGACGGATGTGTGGGAGAGGCCATTAATTTTACGGGATCACTATGCTCCTGGAGCAGCTACAGACAAGCCAGTTGCTTTACCGCAGCGCCAACTCCATCCTGCATCTGCCTCCACCCCGGGCTCGCTCCTCCCCTTTGCTTCCCAGCTCCGACAAGGCCTGCACCACTGGTTCAGTCCCGCCCACCCACCGGGTGGCCCCGCCCACCTGTCAAGGTCCCGCCCAAATTCTAAAGGGCCCAATACAAGGCCCAGGTCTCTCTTAAGGCCCCTCCCCGCAGCCTGGAGTCCCAGCCCTGGCCTGAATTAACCAATGATCATTCCCGTATGCCTCGCGGGCCCCTCCCAGTAGCGGGAGGCCCCCGCCCCTGGCCTGATTTAACGACTGTGCGCTCCGCCCACACACGCAGGCTCCGCCCCCCGCGCCCCGGCTCCCCAAGGCCTCCTCCCCCCTGGCGGAGCCGTCGCCGCGCCTCCGCCGCCCGTGAGGAGCCTATGCCACCCCCTCCGCCGGTCCCTCCCCCGGCACCCTGGCGCCTCCCTCCCTCACCGCCGCGGTGACTCACGGAGCGGGAGGCGGAGGCTGAGGTGGCTGCTCCCGCTGCTCTGTCGCCGCCGCCGCCGCCGCTGCCGCCGCGGCTGCTCGGGCCGTGCGCCCGCTGGAACAGGCCAACGCGCTCGGGACCCACAGCCCCGCCGCCTGCCGGCCGGGCGGCCCAGGTAAGCGCGAGGCCGGCCCACCCTGCAGCGCCCCGGCCAAGCCGTGTCGGTGCCCGGGGAGCCGCCGGCCCTTTGTCTCCCGGGGAGGGGCGACGGGGGGTGCCCTCGACCTGCTCGGCCCCACCGGCGGGCCCGGCGGCGCAGCGTCCTGCCTGGGCCCGGCCTCTGCCCCGCCGGGCCCCCACCGCCTGGGCCCCCGCCCTGCCGTGGACCCCCCTGCTTTCCTCACCTGCCCCCTGGGGGCGCCTCCACAGGTGTCCGTGCCACCCACCCTGCGGCTCACCCCGCCGCCGGCGGCCGCGTGGGTTGTCATCGCCTGTCAGGCCCCTGCCTCTTCTCTCACCTGCGCCCCACATTCAGCATCCTGACCCTCACTTACGCTCTGTGCAGGGCCCCCTGCACGCTTCCCCAAACTAGATGCCTCCCGGGGTCCTGCGACCCGGCCACCCTTCCTTCAGCCCTGCTTCGCCTGGCCCAAATCCCTCCTCTCCCCGTGACGAGTTCCTGGAAGGTACATCTGCAGGCAAGGTCTCACCCGAATGGCTTGTAAATGTGAGCCTGCAAAATCAACCACCGGCAGCCCCAAATGGCACCTGGCCGCCGGTTTCTCACTCCCGTCCCTAACCACCTGGCTTTTTCTTGAAGTTGCTAACTATGACACTTAGATCCGGACACCCGGGCCCTGTTAGGCCCTGAGTCCTTCCCTCTCTGGGCAGAACTTGTCTGAGCAGTACCTGCTGGCTGCCTGGCTCTTGGGAAGGTGAGGGGGCCTGTGTTGGCAGCAAATGCAAGAGTTTTAGGCATAATGAGCGTGTGGCTTGCAGCACCTCCTATCTGAGGATCTAAGTATGCTCGAGCTGTTAATGATTTTGTGTGCTGCCACTCAGTGCTGTGGGAAGCGTGCCTGACTGACTGCTGGGTAAATTGAGGCATAGGGTGTGTTGGTAGGGGACCTGGAGGCTCAGAGTTTGTGCTGAGTCTGGCTCAGCTCCCAGCTTAGAAGCACTGGGCATTAGTTCCTGGTTGAAGCTGCAAGTGATGCCGGTCTCTTGTGACATTAATGCTCAGAGATACCAACAGCCTGCTTTCATTTAAAGCAGGACTTTGAATTACAGGTAAGAGGTCTGACTGTTAAAGGCCAGTGTGTCTTTCATGGTTTTGGGGTGGCACTCGTGATTATTGTGTCCATATGCTTTTGGGACATGGACATCCATTCATTCATGCATGCAATACATAGTGAACAAACAGTATCTGCCTGGCACCTTTCCACTGAGGATATGGCAGTGAAGAAGCCAGTTTGAGGCTTACATTCTAATATATTCAAACAAACAAACAACCTGCTGCCATTGAGACAATTCTGGCCCATGGTGACCTTGTAGGACAGGGTGGAACTGCCCCCAGGGGTTTCCAAAGCCATGAATCTTTATTCAAGCTGAAAGACTCATCGTTCTCCCAGAGAGGCTGGTGGGTTTGAACCGCTGACCTTGTAACTAGCAGCCCAGCTCATCACCCACTACACCACCATCCTCAAGGGGCAGCAAAGCAGATCCTAAGCAAAGAAATAAGTGAACAGGATTATTTCAGTTGTGGCAACTACTATGAACCCAGGCAGGGAACAGGACATGTAAGTATTTTTCAGTCCTAAAAAAAGTTTGAGAAAAAAAAAGTTTGCAGTGTATTTAAGAGAAGTTGGAAACCACTGGGGAGTTCTTGAGGGAGATAGTACCATCTAATTTAAGGTTAAAGAGATCACTGTGGCTTCTGTGCAGAGACAAAAAAGTAGAAGCAGGAAGGCCCTATGGGAACAAATAGTGGTTGTCACTGGGCAAGAGGTGATGGTGGCCTGGGGGACCAGGGAGGTAGTGGTGGAGTGGAGAGAGAAGCTGACAGCAGCCTCTGGGAGAGGTGGGGAGCTCAGCCAGGCGGGTCCATTTTGACTC
>PVJH01034344.1:0-20799 GCA_004026705.1 Nesogale talazaci | reverse complement strand
TTTTCTGATGCATGAAACACTTGACATAATTATCCAGCAAAACCATCCATGCCTAAATACTTCTTCGTGGAAAGGGTTTGCTAGCAATTCAATTTCCTCAATAGATATATGACTGCTCAGATTTTATGTTTCACCTTGGACCAGTTGGAAAGTTATATTTTCCAAAGAATTTGTTCATTTAATCTAATTCCTAAAAATGGGTTGTCACACAGATGGGCATTGGACCTCCACTCAAGTATCTTCTCGGTTCAAGAACACTTTGTTCTATTAAATTGGCATTCCAAGATGCTCACCTTTCCAACATGATCACTGAAGACAAATGTGTGCATAAGCAAAGGTGAAGAAACTGATGGTGCCCAGCTATCAAAAGATGGAGCGTCTGGAGCCTTAAAGGCTTGAAAGTAAGCAAGCAGCCATCTAGCTCAGAAGCAACAAAGCCCACATGGAAGAAGCACACTAGCATGTGGAATCATGAGGTGTCAAAGGGATGAGATATCAGGCTTCAAGAACTCAAAAGCACAACATTGCAAGCTCACTTTCCTGATATGATCCCTGAGGACAAATGTGTGCATAAGCAAATGTGGTGAAGAAAGCTGATGGTGCCCGGTTACCAAAAGATATAGCGTCTGGGGACTTAAAGGCTTGAGTAAACAAGCAGCCATTCAGCTCAGAAGCAATAAAGCCCACACGGAAGAAGCACACCAGCCTGTGTGATCATGAGGTGGTGAAGGGATCCGGTGTCAGGCATCAATGAGCTAAAATTATATTATTATTAATGAGGGGGAGTACAGATTGGGGACCCAAAGCCCATCAATAGGTGAGGTAACATCCTTTTGCAGAGGGGTTACAAGGAGGAGATGAGTCAGTTGAGATACAGGGGAGGAGCTATGAAATATGCAACCTTCCTCTAGTTCCCATGCTGCCTCCCACCCGCTATCATGACCCCAATTCTACCACATAAATCCAGCTAGACCAGGAGATGTACAGTGAAGTTGGAAACATGGGAAACTTAGGATAGATGATCCATCAAGACTAGTAATAGGAGTGGTAATACCAGGAGCATGGAGGGATGGAGGAATAGAAAGGGAGAACCAACTTCAGGAATCTACATGTAGCCTCCTCTCTGGGGCACGGACAACAGGGAAGTGAGTGTTGGGACACATTGTACAGTGTACAGGATGAAAAAATAATTTGTAAATTACTAAGAGTTCAAGGGGAAGGGGGGGGAGGAAGGGCAATATAGGGAGCTGATAATGGGGGCCTGGAGGGAGGAAGAATGTTTTTTGAGAGCGATGATGGCGATGGGTGTGTAAAAGTGGCCTGCATACAACTGATGTTGTTAGGGATTATGATGGGAGTTGTAGGGGCCCCCCAATAAAATGATTCATTAAAAAAGGGGGGGAGGGGAAAGGGGAGGTTTTTTTTTTTAAGAGGAGCTTGTACCAAGGGCTCAAGTAGAAAATGTTGGGAAATGTATGTGGAAACGTGTGCAAATGTGCTTGATACAAATGATGTACTGAATGTTGTAGTAGCTGTAAGAGCCCCCAATAAAATGATAAATCCAATTGATAAAGATGTATCTAGGCAGATAGAGGACACCAGAAATGCAAGAGTGGTTATAAAAATATTCTAAAGATATTGAAAAAACAATCATGAAATAGTATTGACTTTGTGACAACACATTTTTTTTTATCATTTCAAAGAACCAATATTGAACTTGTTAATTTTTCTATTGCCTGCTTTTCCTACTTCTTTGATTTTCACTTTTAAAAATTTCCTTCTTTCTACCTACTGGGGGGTTCACTTTGCTAAAGGTTGAATCTTGGATCATTAATATTTATTCCTTCTTTTCCATATAAGCATTAAGGCATTTCCATATAAAGCTAGACATGTCCCCTAAATCAATATTTTAGCTACGTCTCACAGGTTTTGATGGGTTGTCTTTTCATTATCATTTGGTTCAAAGTATTTTCTAATATCTCTTGTGATTTCATCTTTTAGTCCTGGATTACTTAAAAGTAAATTAAATTCAAATATTTGAGTTTTAGGATGTGTGTGTGTTGTTGTTGTTGTTGTCATTGCTGTTTTTTAAAGGTAACTATGTAATTGATTTCTAATTTAATTCCATGTAATGTAGTCAGAAAACAGAGTCTGAATGATTTCAAAATTTTAAACTTGGGGACTGAGCCCCGGTGGCGTAGTGGTTGTGTGCGGGACTGCAGCCCACTGGGTTAGCAGTTCAAATCCAGCAGCAGCTCTCCAGGAGCAAGGATGGGCCTCCCACTCCCACCAGAGGGCAGTGATGCCCTCCCCCCAAAAAACAAAAACAAAAAAATATTTTTTTAATTTGGTGAGATGTGTTTCATGGCCCAGCTTACAGTCTGTTTCATGAATATGTAATGTGTCTTTGTAAAGAACATGATTAGATATACATTTATGTGCATATCTTTTTGTGTGCATATCTTTATAGGTTTAGTAGTAAGGTAGCAGATGGACATTGGGTTCCACTCAAGTACTTCCTCAATGCAAGAACACTTTGTTCTAGTAAACTGGCATTCCATGATGCTCACCTTCCTAATACTACTGCTGAAGGCACATGGGTGCATAAACAAACGTGGTGAAGAAAGCTGATGGTGCCCACCTATCAAAAGACATAGCATCTGGGATCTTAAGGCCTTGAAGGTAAACAAGGGGCTGTCTAGCTCCGTAGCAACAAAGCCCGCTATGGAAGAAAGACACCAGCCTGTGTGACCATGAGGTGTGGAAGGGATTGGGTATCAGGCATCAAGGAAGAAAAATCACACCATTGTGTGCCCACCCTCCCGATATGATCACTGAAGACAAATGGGTGCATAAACAGAGGTGGTAAAGAAAGCTGAGGGTGCCTGGCTCTCGAAAGATAAAGTGTCTGGAGTCTTAAAGGCTTGGAGATAACCAAATGGCCATCAGCACAGTAGCAACAAAGCCCACATGGAAGAAGCGTACCAACCTGTGTGTTCATGAGGTGTTGAAGGGATCAGGTATGAAGCATCAAGGAACAAAAATCACATCATTGTAAATGAGGGGGAGTGCAGAGCGGGGACCCAAAGCCCATTTCAGGGCAACTGAACATCCCTTTACAGACGGGTCACAGGAGGAGATGAGTCAGTCAGAGTGCAGTGTAGCAACAGTGAAACACAACTTTCCTCTAGTTCTTCAATGCCTCCTCCCCCAACTATCTTGACCCCAATTCTACCTTACAAGTCTGACTAGACTGGAGGATGTACACTGGTACAGATGAGAACTAGAAATCCACGGAATCCAGGACAGATGAACCCCTCAGAACCAGTGGTTAGAGTGGTGATACCGAGAGAGTGGAGTGAAGGGGGAATTGATGACAAGGATCTACATATAAACTCCTCCTTGGGAGACAGACAGCAGAAAAGTGTGTGAAGGGAGACATTGGACAGTGTAAGATATGAAAAAATAATTTATAAATTATCAAGGTTTCATGAGGAAAGGGGGTAGCAGAGAGAGGAGGGGAAAATGATACCAAGGGCTCAAGTAGAAAACAAATATCTTGAGAATGATGATGGCAACAAATGTACAAATATGCTTGACACAGTGGATGCATGTATGGATGTGGTAAGAGTTATATGAGCCACCAATAAAATGATTTTAAAAAGAAAAGAGTATGACCGATAGTGTTGTCTTGATCTTCTGTGACTTTCTCTCCTAACTTCGACCTCTGCCTCCGTCACAGGACATTTGGTTCGTCACTTACAGACTCAAGGTAGAGAGTGGAAAGCTGGATTGGTTTTTTTCATCCATTTCCACAATCTCTGCTTTTCAAATGGAGTGAGTCTTGAAATTCAATATAAGTAATTATATGCACAGATTTGCATATATCTCTTTAATATTTATTTGCTTTGTTATCTCTACTATTAACCCTTTGGTTCCTCCTTTCCTCAGACTACTTTTGAGTTAATTGGATATGCTAAATGTGTTAGTCTGGGTAGACTAGAGAAACAAAATCATAGACACGTATATGGATATAAGGGTACAGTTTATATACAAAATGAATGGAACACTGAGAAAGCATCACAACCCAGTCCAGTTCAAAGTCATAAGTCTGATATTAGCCCATATGCCTGATATTAGTCTATAAAGTCTCTTTCTGACTCATGAAGTCATAGACGAGTGGGTGCAGAGTCCCAGCGCCGGCAGGGGTCTCCTCAGGGCTCCTCACTTCCAGGGCTCAGGGTCCATCAACAGCATCCAGTGGTGGTAGAAGCAACTCAGCGCTGGCAGGGGTCTCCACGTGGCTTCTCCAGCTTCAGAGGTCTGGTTCCATCAGGCTAAGGCCGTGTGGCTTCTCCTCCAGCTCCTCCAGCTCCTCAGACGCTGCCATCTTGTCTTCTTCGTAGTTCGTTGTCTCTAAGACTAATTCCCAACAACTGGGGAGATAGCTTCTCATCTTCAAGAGGGAAATATCACGAGATTTTCCAGACGTGTCAGGAGAAAGCCATGCCCACACAGAGGCCTCATTGGCTACTCAATGGCTATCTCCAGATTAACAGGCTAGACTTCACCCCTACATTTCAATCATGAAATTAACATAAGCACATGACTGCCACACTAAAGAATTCCATTTTAATGTAATCATTGGCTATTTGGCTATACTTCTTTGAGATAAGTTGTAATGATTGTTCTAGAAATTAAAATGCCTTAATTTTTTTTACAGACTACTCACAGTTAACATGTGACACAAGAAATGTGCAACCATTTAGACCTATTTATTCTCCCCCAAACCCTTGCTTTCTTCTATAGCTCCTTTAAAGAAAAAGATGGCTCTGCCAGCACTCAGAATGCAAACGTAGCCTTCGGAACTATAAAAGGAAATATTCTTTGTGCTTCAAGCCACCCACTTTGTAGGAATTTGTTGCAGCAGCTCAAGAAAAGTACTTAGATGCAAATGATCTTCAAAAAGTGTAGTGGGGGAAGTTTATGGGAAAATGGAATCCTAAGATCATGGACTTCTTCCATGATCTTTAGGAAGCCCCTTTGACTATAACATCTATAATATGAGCAGCCACAAAACTATGCCATAATTTTTGTATCAGACATTACCTTAATATATACTAAAGTAAGTTAAAAGGAAAAGTAGCCTTTTATATATCTACCCACTGAGTTAGTCCAGATAGACTAGAGGAACAAATTTCAGAGACACGCATAGAGGTATAAGGAAAGGGTTTATATACAAAAGAAATGTGACACTAAGAAGCCATCCCAATCCAGTTCAGTGCAAAGTCATAAGTCCAATATTAACCCATATGCCCGAAGTCAGTCTATAAAGCCTGCTTCCAATTCAGGAAGTCACAGGTGAGTGGATGCAGAATTCTGGCGCTGGCAGGGTCTCCCCATGGCTCCTCGCTTCCAGGGCTCAGGTCCATCAACAGCATGCCACTCCAGCTTCAGAGGTCTGTCTTCATCAGGGCAAAGCCGAGTGGTCTCTCCGCTGGCTCTTCCAACTTCTCCGAGGCTGCATCGTGTCTCTTCCGTGATTAAGCGTCTCTGAAACTAACTCCCAACAACTGGGGAAGATAGCTTGTCATCTTCACGAGGGAAATACCGCGAGATTTCCCTGGAGTCTCAGGTAAAAGCCGTGCCCACATAGAGGCCTCATCGGCTACTCAATGGCTTTCTCCTGATTAACAGGCCAGACTCCACCCCTACATTTCAATTATAAAATTAACGTAAGCACATGACTGCCACACCCATATACAAGTATTTCTCACTTTTAGTGCTCTTTCAACCTTCTACTTTTTTTAAAGATCATCTTACAACAATCCAAACACGTCAATTGTATCAAGCATAATTGTACATATGTTGCCATCATTTTTTAAACATTTTTTAAAATTTGAGTCCTTGGTATCAATTACACAGGAGGGTGAGGCAAAAAGTATTGCTACAAAATTATAGAGACCTTTGTTAAACACACACATCAAAATATGAAGCTAATGCCTCTCTACACATCCCTCATCTAGGTTTATCTACTTCTACACGAACAGCTTTATTATTTAATTGCTTATGAAACTAAGAACTTTTCGGGGATCTTCTGGCAAGATGTTCATTTTCATCTGGAAATACTTTATCTCTCCATTGAAGTCATCTTTGGAGTTAGTCATTATTCTCCATGTTCGTCACCAGCACTTCAACTGGATAATCCTCTTCTTTGGGCCCAGATTCTCAGATTTTCAAAGTAATTTCAGGTTAAGGAAAGGTCATGCTTGCAAAGCTCAGTTCTCTGAAATACTTCTGTCTCCCACTGAAAGTCATAGTCCAGGAATGAAGAGATCACATGCTAGAACCTCAGGGCCAATCGGAATGTTTTGGTGAACACTTCCAATGGTTTGTCTTACTTATCCCACAAGTCTCAAAATGCACAGTCCTGAACAAGGAGGCCTTTCTGTGCACTCTTGTCATTAAAATAAATAAATAAATAATTTTATTGAGGGACTCTTATAACAATCCATACATCAATTGTATTAAGCACATTTGTACATATGTTGCCATCATCGTTTCCAAAACATTTTCTTTCTACTTGAGCCCTTGGTATTAACTCCTCTTTTTTCCCCTCCTTCCCCCACCCTCTCACCCTTGATAATTTGTAAATTATTTTTATTTTTATATTTTACATGCTCTGCTGCCTCCCTTCACCCCCATTTCTGTTGTTTGTCCTCCTGGGTGGGGGGGTGTTGTACATCAATCATTGTGATCAGTTCCCTCTTTCTCCCCCTTGCCCCCACATCTTTCCCCTATCCTTATGGTATTGCTGCTCTCAATATTGGTCCTGAGGGGTTTATCTGTCCTGGGTTCTGTGTGTCAGGAGCTCTTATCTGTACCAGTGTACGTGCTCTGGTCTAGCCAAATTTGTAAGATAGAACTGGGGTCATGAGAGTGGCAGGGAGGAGGAAACATTAAAGAGCTAGAAGATGTTTTACTTCTCATCAGTGCCATATTGCTCCCCTTAGCTGGTTCATCCCTTCCTTGTGACCCTTCTGAGAGGGAATGTCCAATTGTCTACAGATGGGCTTTGGATCTCCACTCTGATACCATAATTCACATAAAAATAGTTCTTTGTTTTGGATCTTCTGATGTCTGATACCTGGTCCCGTTAACACCTCCTGATTGCACAGATTGATGTGCTTCGTCCATGTGGACTTTGTTTCTCCCCTGCTAGATGGTTGCTTGTTTAACTTTCAGCCTTTAAGACCCCAGACACTATAGCTTGTAAGACCCGGGGACCATCAGCTTTTCTCACCGCAGTTAATTTTATGCACCCATTTTGTCTTCAGCCATTGTGTTGGGAAGATGAGTATCACAGAACTCCAGCTTATTAGAACAAAGTGCTCTTGCATTGAGGGAGGACTTGAATAGAGACCCAATGACCATGTGCCACCTTAATACTTGACCTATAAACATATGTACATAGACCTAGATCCCTATCATTGTATATTAATATATTTACATATGTACATACCTATGTCTATACTTCTATAAATATCCTTTACTTCCTACTTCTTTACTCTATTTCCTTTTACTTTCCTCCTGCTCCACTATCATGTGGAACCTTCATTTGGCTCTCTGTACTTTCTCGCAGCTACATTGTACTTGATCGAATCCACCAGGCATTCTTTGCCCTCCTCACCATAGATTTTAGATCTCTTGTTGGTCCCTTGTCCCCAGGTTTGTTGGCTTTCCCTGCCCTCTTCCTCTCCCCTGTCCCTTGGGAACTGTCGATCCCATTGTTTTCTTCTCAGGGTTGTTTATCCTGCTTATCTTATATAGATTGACATAATACTCTATAAATAGTTCCAAGTATATCTGCTGACCGTTAAGAATGTTCTCTGGTTGGGTCTGATGCAGTGCCAAGCCCTGCACCCTGAGTCCAAAGTCTATTTTCAGAATTCCTCGACCCATTGGGAACATGGAATAGAGGGAGGTGGGGAAAAGGAAGTGGGTGTTAACAAACCCAGGGACAAAGGAACAACAAGTGATCCAAAATCAGTGACAAAAAGGGTGTAGAAGGGGGGCTGAGCCCTGGTGGCGTAGTGGTTGTGCGCGGGACTGCGGCCCACTGGGACGGAGGTTCAATTCCAGCAGTGAGGCTGGGCCTCCTACTCCCACCACCGGAGAGCAGTGATGCCCAAAAAACTTAAAAAAAAAAAAAAAAAAAAAAAAGGGTGTAGAAGGCCTGGTAGGGCTTGATTGAGGGTAATGTAACTGAGAGGAATGACTGAAACCCAAATGAAGGCTGAACATGACAGTGGGACAAGAGGAAAGTAGAAGGAAATGGAGGAAAGAACTAGTAGGCAAAGGCCATTTATAGAAGTCTAACTACATGCATGTGCATATATAAATATGTTTATATATGATGATGGGGAAATAGATCTATGTGCATATATTTATAGGTTTAGTACTAAGGCAGCTGACGGACATTGGGCCTCCACTCCAGTACTCCCTCAATGCAAGAACACGTTGTTCTATTAAACCAGCATTCTATGATGTTCACCTTCCCAACACGATCACTGAAGACAAAGCAGGTGCATAAGCAAATGTGGTGACGAAAACTGATGGTGCCCTGGCATCTGGGGTCTTAAAGGCTTGAAGACAAACAAGCAGTCATCTAGCTGAGAAGTGACAAAGCCCACATGGAAGAAACACACCAGCCTGTGTGATCTCGACATATTGATAGGATCATGCACCAAACATCAAAGAACAAAAAGCCATATCATTGTGAATGAGGGGGAGTGTGGAGTAGAGACCCAAAACCCATCTGTAAGCATTTGGGTATTTCTTTATAGAAGGGTTACGAGGAGGAGACAATCCAGTCAAAGTGCTGTATAGCACCAATACATACAATTTTCCTCTAGTTCTTTAATGCTCCCTCCACCCACTATCATTACCCCAATTCTACCTTAGAAATCTGGCTAGACTAGAGCATGTACATGGGTACAGATTAGAGCTGGAAACACAGGAAATCCGGAACAGATGAAACCCTCCAAACTAATATTGAGAATAGCCATAACATGAGAGGAAAGGGAAAGTGGAGGAAGAAAAGGGGAATTGATTGCAATGATCTATCTATAACCCCTCCCAGGGGGGATGGACCACAGAGAATTGGGTGAGGGAGACATTGGACAGTGTAAGACATGAAAAAATAATAATTTATACATTATCAAGGGTTCATGAGGGAAAAAGGGTGGGGTGGGAGAGGAAATAAATGAGAAGCTAATACCAAGGGCTCAAGTAAGAAGAAAATGTTTTGAGAATGATCATGGAAACAAGTGTACAAACATGCTTAACACAATGGATGGATGGATGGATGGATTGTGATAAGAGTTATATGAGACCCCAATAAAATTATTTTTAAAAAATTCCTCGGGCACTTTGTTGGTTTGCTCCACTTTCTGTTGTGTTGTGCTCCTTTTGTGTTACACACGGCTGGGAGGTGGGGGGTGGGGGTGGGAGACAGACCAGGCACGAGTCCCTAACTGTGTCTCCAGTGCTGTCCTCCATAGCACTGTGGGTTAGTAAAGGAACATCCTGTCTCCTATTGAGGTCAAGCTTACAGTCCTCTCTGTGTATTGACTGCTCCAAGTGGGAATGCTGTCCTCAAAGCTTGGTGCACCAGAATGCTGTCTCTCTCTCTCTCTCTCTCTCTCTCTCTCTCTCTCTCTCTTTCCCTCTCTCTCTCTTTCCCTCCCTCTCTCCCTTCTTCTTCAGTGCTGTCCTCTGCAGTGCATTCTTCTGGAGAGGGAGGTCCACATAGCTTGGAGAGGACCCAACTCTGCAGACCTCTGTTAATTCACTGCTTCATGCTGGTATGTTGCCCTTGAGGCTTGAAGTACCAGGTTGAGGACTGGTTCCGCTCTCCCTTTTCTGTGGAGACATAAACAGTACCCTTCTAGAACCTTTGTCTTTCCCTCCCTTTTTTTCTTACCTCCCCCTGCCCTTCTTTTCCCCTCATTTATGTTGTCATGTTGTGTTGCATTATTAGGCTTGGTCTATCCCCTTTCTGTGTGCCTCTCCTTTAACCCATAAATTATGTATTAAATAGTTTTTCTTCTGATCACATTGTGTTGATTGGATCCACCTCATGGATTCATCTAGTACTTGTCCTTTTATGCTTGGCTAACTTCACTTAGCATAATTTCCTTCAACTCTTCCCATGAGACGATGTGCTTCACATGTTTTAGGGATGCTTCTTCCCTCTCCATATGTAGTTGGTAGTTAGTTTTTCCATATCTTTGAAGAAGGTTGTTGGTATTTGTATCGGTATATTGTTAAACTTATATAGTGCCTTGGGTAGGATTGACATCTTTACTATAGTAAGTCTTCCAATCCAGGAGCGTGGGATATTCTTCCATTTATGGGCATCATTTTTGGCTTCTTGTATAGGGTTCTTTAGTTTTCCTAGTACAAATCTTTGTTTCTTTTTTTTAATTAGGTATATACCTAGGCATTTCTATTTGTGGTTGGCTATTGTGAAGGGCACTATCTCCTTGAACTTTTCTTGCATGGGCTTGTCCAATGTATATAGCAATACAATAGACTTCACTCTTGCAATCTTTAAGATGAGGAGGGCATTTTGAAGGGGGGCTGAGCCTTGATCATCAAAAATCAACACAATGAGAACAAATGCTGTGGTAGTCAAGTACTCATATGCCAATTTCATGATTGGGAGTTTGGGGGCGGAGTCTAGCCTGTCAATCTGGAGATAGACAATGAGACTTCTGTGTGGGCATGGCTTTCTCCTGAGAATTCCAGGAAGTCTTGTGGTATTTCCCATTTGGAGAAGAGAGACTTGACGTTGTCTCTGGTAAATGAACTACTGACAAGATGAGATGACAGCATGCTGATCAATCCTGATTCCTGGAGACTGGAGGAGCCGGTGGAGAAGCCACATGGACTTGCCCTGATGGGACCAGACCTCTGGGGCTGGAGAAGCCACAGAGAGACCCCTGCTAGCACTGAGATGCTTCTACTACCAATGGATAATGCTGATGGACCCTGAGCCCTGGAAATGAGGAACCGTGGGGAGACCCCTGACAGTTTCAGGGTGCTTCTACCCCAGCTGGATACACAAGACTCTGCACCCCCTGGTCTGTGATTGCCCTGGTGTCATTGCACATGCTTTGAAATTTGGGAGGAGACTTTATAGACTTGTATCGGACATATGGACTAATATCAGACTTATGACCTTGGACTGGATTGGGTTGGGATGCTTTCTCAATGTCCCATTCCTCTTATATATAAACTTTTCTCTTATATCCATACGCGTGTCTATGAATTTGTTTCTCTAGTCTACCAGGACTAACACAAATGCTAATGAACAATAAGCAGTAGGGTTCAAGGTGCCAGATGTTTAAAAGAGAGGCACTGGTTTTCCATTCCCTTTTGAATACCACATTACAAAGAACCTTTTTTTTAAGGAAGGGTTGGGATTAAGGAAAAATAAAAATAATTTTAAAATAGCTAAATTGATATGACCTCTTGTGTGGTCCTGACATATTTCAATCACACATTCTTCATTCCCAGTTCTTATGGATTGTGATTATCAGCAATTCTCAGACCTTCAAAGGGAACTCCTAGTGAATTCATTGGAGCTCCTGTCTTTAACAACATGAGTCTTTGAGTTTCTTATTTCTATATCGTTGAAGATTTGCTTCCCCTGCTCTAACCCACCATCCCTGGAAGGTCTTGCTGATATGCTTTGCAACTTTCAATTGCATTGGTTGCTTTCGTATACTTGTTTGTAGGCACTAGTATATCTGAACAACATTCACCCCTTTGTCATATATTTTCAGTCTAACACTTGCATTATGATTTTGATTTGGATATATGTTGCCCACAAAAATTTAAAACACCAAACTCACTGCTATCAAGTCTATTCTGATTCGTAGTGACTCTATAAGACTGTAACATAATCTGGGGTCAATTTGAGAATTAGGAGTGAAGGGGTGGAGTCTAGCCTGTCCATCACAGCATAGTCAATAGGGCCTCTGTGTGAGCACGGCCTTCCCCTGAGAATTCTGGGAATTCCTGTATTTCCTCCTTGGAGGCGGGAGACACTTTGTCTCTCTCAACTCACTCCCTGAGAGACGTTCCACTGACAAGACATATAGTACTTACTACACTGATAGACCCCATGCCCTGGGAACTGGAGGACCAGTTGCAATGGTTCCATTGCCACTGGATCCACAAGACTTTGTATCCATTGACCTGTGACTGTCCCACATTTGGCATCATCGCATGTGTTTTGTGAGTCTGAAGAGGACTTTATAGATTGGTATCAGACATATGGGCTAATATCAGACTTATGGCTCTGGACTGAGCTGGGATGTTTTCTCAATATTCAACTGCTCTTTTCCTATACATGAGAGTGTCCATGAATTTGTTTCTCTAGTCTACCCAGACAAACATAGACTGAGTCAAACTGCCCCTGTGGGTTTCTGAAACTCTTTCCAGGACTAGAAAACCCATCTTTTCCCGGAAGAGTGGTTCATGGTTTTGAACTCTGGACCTTGAAGTTAACGGCCTGACTCATAACCACATCCCCACTTAAATGTCAATTTTTAAGAGATGATAAGCAACTGTCATTTTAAGGTGGCAATCTATAGGACTCTAGACTTTTTTGTTTCAGGAGATTGTTTTCTACATTAAGATTATATAAATAGCGCTGAGTCCTGGTGGCGCGGTGGTTGTGTGTGGGACTGCGACCCACAGGGTTGGCGGTTCAAATCCAGCAGCAGCTCTCCAGGAGCAAGGCTGGGTCTCCTACTCCCAGCAGGGCAGTGATGCCAAAAAAATTTAAAATATAAAAAAATAGATTTTATAAATAGCTCCTTCAATTTCCTTCTAATATTTAATTTTTTCACATTTAGATTTCTAATCCATCTGGAGTTTATTTTTGCATATGATGTGGAATAGAAGTGTAACTATGCTACCTTCCAGATGGAGACTCAGTTGGTTCTGCCAACACCAATTATTAAGCGTACCATCTCCCCCCCCCCTTTAAATCAAATGTCATCTTTACTTAAATTAAACCCCCATTTGAAATTACTTCTGAACTCTTTATCTGGTCCTACTTGTGTGGCTTGTTTTGTGTCCTATGTCATGGTTTTATGATAATAGCATTAGAGGTCTGACTCATGCCATGGAGTCAGCTCTGACCTGTGGACCCCATACAGGACAGAGTAGAACTGCTCCTTTGGCCTTCCCAGTCTTTGCATCTTGAAAGGAATACCCAGGCTCATCTCCCTCTTACAGCGTCACTGATGGGTTTGAACCCTTGACTTTGTGGTTAGCAGCTCAAGCCAGAACCCCCTACCGTCAGTTTTATTACCTTGTATAGAAGAATTATGTTTAGCCAAGGATAGTGTAGATGCAGATAACCAAAACTTTCACAAGAAGTGGCTTCCTTTCCATAAAATGAGTCTGCTAGAGGACATCCAAGCACAGCCACCTCCCTGCGCACTAGGATGCCGGACTCCTTTGACTTGGCTCAGCAGTTCTTACAGAGTGGTTTTCACTCTCAAGGTCTTTCTGTTCTCCAAGCTTGCTGTAGAGGCACCAGTCAAATAGCTTTTACTCCAGGTAGGAACCAAAAAGAAGTAGGGAAAAGCCCTAAGGACAAATACCAGCTGTCTAACCTCCTAGTTAGGAATTTTTCTGGAAGGTCCACCTAATTGTTTTATTGATACCCCGATATGCAAGGGAATCTGGGAAATGAAGTCTTTTTGCTGTGGGATATTGGGTTTTGAGTGGACACCTATTTTGCCTCAGCAACATCTACTGAGATGAGCTCTCTCTCCGTGTTCTTTGTTCATTAATGGCTCACTCTCCAAGCCTTTTAAAAAATTAATGGACTTCACTGTTTAGCGCAGCTTCAGATTTACAGAAAATATGAGCAGATAATCCAGAATTTCCAGATACCTTACACACAAACAAACACACATACACAGTTTTGCATGCAGTGTTAGTATAGTACATTTGCTAGAATTAATGAACCAGCACACTTCTGTTAACTAAAGCCCATACTTCACTGTTTATGGATTTTAACAGAAGCATGATGTCATGTCTCCACCATGACCATATTATACCACAGTTTTCACTGCACTAAAAGCCTCTGGCAACCAATTTATCATGTTATTGTTTCTATAGTTTTGCCTTTTCCAGAATACCCTCTGGTTAGAACCGTGCAGACGGGCTTCTTTCACTTAGTAAATGCATTTCAGGTTGCTTCATGTATTTTCATGACTTGTTAGCACATTTCTTTTTATCATTAAATAATATTTCATTTATCCATTCACCTTGTCAGAAACATTGTGGTTGCTTTCACTTTTTAACTATTTTGAATAGTCAAACTAAACATTTTTTTTAGTGTGATCCTAAGTTTGCAACCTAACTGGGTAAATGCCTAGGAGCTTGGTTGCTGGGTTTTATGGTAAGATGATAGTTAGCCTTGTAAGAAAGTGTCAAATTACCAAACTTTATAATAAGTGTCTGAAAATGCTTTGCATTTTCACCAGAAATGAATGGGTATTCTTGTCGCTCTGCATCTGTGTGAGTCCGGGTAGACTAGAGAAACAAATTCATAGACACGCATATGGATATAAGGGAAAGGTTTATATACAAGAGGAATGCAACATTGAGAAAGCATCCCAACCCAGTCCAAGGTCATAAGTCTGATATTAGCCCATATGTCCAACCCCAGTCTATAAAGTTTCCTTCCGATTCATGAAGCATGTGCAATGACACCAAGACAATCACAGGCTAGTGGGGGTAGAGTCTGTGTGTCTAGCGGCTGGCAGGGGTCTCCCCATGGCTCCTCATTTCCAGGGCTCAGGGTCCATCGGCAGTATCCATCGGCAGAAGAAACATCTCAGTGCTGGCAGGGGTCTCTCTGTGGCTTCTCAAGCATCTCAGCATTGAGAAGAGTCTCCAAATGGCTTCTCCAACCCCAGAGGTCTGGTTCCATCAGGGTCACCTCATGGCACTTCTGCTCCGGCTCCTCCAGTCTCCAGGAGTCAGGATCTATCACACGCTGTCATCTGGTCTTGTCAATAGTTCGTATCCAAGGACCTGAATTAAGTCTCTCCCCTCCAATTGGGAAATACCGCAAGACTTCCCAGAATTCTCAGGAGAAAGCCATGCCCACACATAGCCTCATTGGCTATCTCCAGATTGACAGACTAGACTCCACCCGTACACTTCCAGTGCAGACGTTGACACAGGTGGATGACTGCCACAGGATCCTTGCTGACATCTGGTCTTGCCAGTGTTTAATCATTCTATTGGACTCGCAAAGGACCCCTGCTGGCAGATTGAGTTACACATTGGACTGCTAACTCTAGGTTAGTGGTTTAAACTGACTCGTCACTCTGAAAGTGAAAGATGAGACGTTCTGCTTTGGTAAAGATTTATAGCCTCAGAAATCCATGGGGTTAATTTTATCCTGTCCTATAGGGACTCTGAGGGGTGCTATGAGTCAAAATCAACCTATGGCAGTGAATGTGGCTTGACTTTGGTCTAATGGGTATATAAGAAATCCTCAGGGTTCAGTGGGTAAGTGCTCACCTGTTAGCAAAAAGGTTGGTGGTTGTAGTTCTCTCAGCTGCCCTGTGCATGCGATACCTGGCTGGCTATTTCTAGTAAGATTGCTGGCAGAAAAATGGGACTGTTAACCTCTGTCACCTGAGGTTGAAATGAAATCAATATCCCCCAGTCACAATAATAAAGAGTGTGTAGTAGTGTTTCATGGTTGTTTTAATTGACAATTCTCAATAACATATGATGTTGAGTATCTTTTTTTTGAAATCTAAGTAACTTTAAAAAATCATTTTATTAGGAGTTCTCACAGCTCTTATTACAATCCATCCATCCATCCATCCATCCATTGTGTGAAGCACATTTGTGCACATGTTTCCATCATCATTTTCAAAACATTTTCCTTCTACCTGAGCCCTCGGTATTAGCTCATTTTCCCCCTCCCCCACTCTTCTTCCCTCTTAGTGACATCTTTTTTTCATGTCTTACTGTCTTCTTTCACCCACTTTTCTGTTGTCTGTCCCCCTGGGAGGGGATTACATATCGGCCATTGTGACCTGTTCCCCTTTTCTCTCCTTACCTCCCCCTTCCTCTCCTGGCATTGCTGCCCTCGATATTGGTCCTGAGGGGGCTATCTGTTCTGTATTCCCTGTTTTTCCAGCTCTTATATTCACCCCATGTACATGCTCTGATGTAGCCAAATTTGTAAGGTGGAATTGGGGTCATGATGGTGAGGGGAGGAAGCATTAAAGAACTAGATTGGTGGTTCTCAACCTTCTCAAAGCCACGCACGACCCTTTCATACAGTTCCTCATGTTGTGGTGACCCCCCCCCCACCGGACATAAAATTATTTTCATTGCTACTTCATAATTGTCATTTTGCTACTGTTATGAATTAGGTGACCCCAGTGAAAAAGGGCCGCTCAATCCTCCAAAGGTGTCGTGACCATGACCCACAGGTTGAGAACCTGTGAACTACAGGTAAGTTATGTTTCTTTTTATTCTTTTGGTGGTGTTGGGGGGGAGACATCAAGGCCCTCTGGTGGTCATGGGAGCTACCCAGCGCTGCTCCTGAGAGCCGCCGCTGGATTTGAACCACCAAGCCCGCGGGCCGCAGTCCCGCACTCAACCACTTATACCACCGGGACTCAGCCCCAAAAGTTATGTTTCATCAGTGCTAAACTGCACCATGACTGCCTCATCTCTTCCTGGTGACCCTTCTGTAAAGGGAGATCTAATTTCTGCAGATGGGCTTTGAGTCTCCTGTCCGCCATCGCCCTCATTCACATCAATATAATTTTTTGTTTGGGGTATTTGAGGCCTGATATCTGATCCTAGCCACACATCATGATCACACAGGCCGGTGTGCCTCTTCCATGTGCACTTTGTGGCTGCTCAGCTAGATGGGAGCATCTTTTTCTATAATTAACGGCCATCTGCATAATGAAATACTGCCTCAATCTCTTGCCTGTTTTTTAATTGAGTTGTTTGTTTTTATGTTGTTGAAGTTTCAGAGTTCTTTTCCATTTTCCATATAAGTCCTTTATCATCTCTGTACTACATAAATATTTTTTTTGCCCGGTCTGTGACTTGTTTTTCATTCTTTCCCAGAGCAGATGTTCTTAATTTTAAGGAAGTCCAATTTCTCAATTTTTTTCTTTCATGGATCATATTTTTGTGTGTCCTAACTAAAAATCCATCACTAAACCCAAGCCTATCTAACCTTTGTCCTATGCTATTTTTTAGAAGTTTTATAGTTTTGCATTTAGCTAAGATTAATTTTTCAAATTTTTACCCAGTTTTTAAAAATTTATTTTTGATGAAACAAGACTGACAGAATGTTGATATTTATTAAAGCTATGTGATAAAAACCATGCAAGTTCATGATCTCATCTCTCTACTTTGGTGTGTATGGGAATATTTCCATGATAAAAACTTACTCTATATAGAGGGAGAGACATAGATATGTGTATAGCCATGGCATGGTGTGTGACATAGAAAGGGATCGATGACATATAGCCATCATCATCAATATCAACCACAAAGCAGTTATGGGACATTGTGTCTCCTTCAACTTCTTCTCCCATCCCTTTGACCCATTATCACTTCAACACACACAAGTCTCCCTGCAGCCCTCTGCCCAGCTCTGTCCCCTGGACTCTGTGGACATGCTACTTCTTGCATATCTCTCTCTCCTGACTCCCAGGTCACCGTCTCTCCTCAAGCCCTTCAGTGGAGAGTCTTTCTCAGCATGTACCGTGTGCTCCCCAGCAGTCATCAGAGCCCTCTGTCACCCTCCTTTAATAAACTGGCCCTGCAGAACCCTTTCTAGGCAGTTTAGGTCCAGTTACCCTCCAGAGGCCACTGAGTCCAAAGTCTGCCATCATCCTTTTCATGTCCCATCTCTTGCATCATTCTGCGAACTCCCCAGCCACCTAGCCAACTACAAAGTCATCCATATCTAGCATTTCCTCTTGGATTTAGCATTTTGCTCAACCTACTGAACGGAAAAATCGTCTCTCTGGTCCCACCTTTGGAGATCAGCAGTGCATCCACAGACAGACCTTTCAACACTTCCCCTTCTGGGGCCCTGCACTATTGCACTATGCCTGCTTGCAACTGTGCCACCCTGCCACCAAATCCCCTCCCCGCTTCACTTGACCACAGCTTTGCCCAACAATGTCTGTGTCCTTGCTCATGAAAGAGCTCCCGCTCCTCTTCTCAGGGGCTGCCCACTGCGTGTCTCCTCAGGGGCCCCTGGCCGGCTCTTTCCAACTTTTGTGACAGCCAGTAATTGCCAATGTATTTTAATTGCATGTCTAATTTATTTTGGTAAAAGTAATTAATTGGATCCTGTATATGCTTAGTCCTTAAAGGGACATCTTTGCCTTTTGTCGCATCAAAGAGATCCTTTGCAGCAGACCTTCCCAGTGAAACACACTTTTTGATTTTTTTGACTGCTGCTTCCGGAAGTGTCGATTATGGATCAAAGTTGCAATATTGGTAAAAATCTTAAATTTCTTCATCTTTGATGTTGGTGGCTGCTGCAGTCATTTGAATAATAGAATATTAATATTATCCTATCACTGACAGTATTATACTTTCAAATAGATATTGAAATGCCATTCCTTTGAGGAGTGTGACATGGTGCCCTTTGATTTGTCATTCTCCACATGGGGTACCAGATGACTATATGAAATTCAAGCCAGATTCAGAAATTCAAGCTGCATTCAGAAGAGGACTTAGGGTGAGAGGTATCATTGCTGGTGTTAGGTAGATCTTAGCTGAGAGCAGAGACTACCAGAAAGATATTTTTCTGTGTTTTATTGACTACACAAAGAATTCTGAGTCTGTGGACCACATCAAATTATAGATAACATCCCAAAGAATGAGAATTCCAGACACTTACTTTGGCTTATGCAGAACCCATACATGCACTAATTGACGATTGTTCAAACAGAACAAGGGGATACTGCATGGTTTAAAATCAAGGTTGTCGCTGAGCCCTGGTGGTGCAGTGGTTGTGTGTGGGACTGCGGCCCAGAGAGTTGATGGTTCAAATCCAGGAGCAGATCTCCAGGAGCAAGGCTGGGCTTCCTACTCCCACCAGGGCAGTGATGCAGCGGGGGGGGGGGGGGGGGACAGGAAATCAAGGTTACATCCTTTTCCATACTACGTTAAACTATGCTAAGCAAATAATCAGAGAGGGTGGACTATAGGAAGAAAAATGTGCCATCAGAATTGGAGGGAAATTTAATAACAGCCCATGATATGCAGATAGAACAATTGCTCTTGTGAACAGCAAAGGGGACTTGAAGCACATGTTGATGAAGATCAATGACTACAGCCTTCAGTAGGGATTTCACTCCCATAAGAAAGAAACCCTAACAACAGAACCAATGAACAACATCATGATAAAGGGAGAAATTATCGAAGTCCAAAACTTCAGTTTACTTTGATCTGTACTTAACACTTCTGGAAGCAGCTGTCAAGAAATTAAAAAAAAATTAGTGTGGGCTGAGCCCCGGTGGCATAGTGGTTGTGCGCGGGACTGCGGCCCACTGGGATGGAGGTTCAATTTCCCGCTCACAGGAGCAAAGGCTGGGCCTCCTACTCCCACCACCAGGGCAGTGATGCCTGAAAAAAAAAAATAAGTGTGTTTCATTGGGAAGATGGACTGCACAAGATCTCTTTAGAGCGATAAAAGGCAAAGATGTCCCTTTAAAAACTGACAGCTTCCTAATCCAGTCATCTCGCAAGCCTGTAAGCGTTGGCCCATGAACAAGGAAGGCCAGAGTAGAATTGATGTCTTTGAATGATGGTGGTGGTGAAGAACATTGAATGTACCAGGAACGTCCACGAGAGCAACTAACCTGTCTTCAAAGAAGTCCAACCAGAGTGCGCCTCAGAAGTGAGAATGATGAGATTTCACCTTACTCTTTTTTTTTTTTGGACGTGTTGTCAAGAGAGACCAGTCCCTGGAGAAGGGCAGCATGCTTGCTAAAGTCGAGGGGCGGTGAAAAAGAAGATCCTTAACTAGAGGGAGTGACACAGTGGCTGAAGCAGTGGCTCAAACTTAGGGAGGGTGAACCTAGCAGAGTTCCAGCCCCTTGGGCACGAGGCTGTTGTGAGTTAGAATGGCTCTCCCAGCACCGAGCACCACTGCCATCACCAGTCTTCTTGATAAAGACTTCATTTCTGCTTCCCAGAAGGCCATCATCCCTGTTTATCAGAAGAGGCCAGCTTCTGATACATACATACATCACGGTTTCAATAGGTGCAGTTGCACAGAGATAATTATTATTTATTATAATAAAGTTACAGAGAGCATGAGAAAGAGAGAGAAACAATAAGAGTCAGACACATTTCACATCAGGGTAGCATGCTCCCCTCCACCCCGCTTGGTGGTTCACAGAGAGAGAGAGAGAGAGAGAGAGAGAGAGAGAGAGAGAGAGAGTGGGGGAAGGGATTACATGATGAAGATGGGCCTGAGAGCTCAGGGGCAGGAGAGAGAGCCTCTATCCTATGTCCCATCCTTATATACCCTCTGGAGCCAGGCCAGGCCCCTAATCACAGGCAAGGACATATGTCACAGGAAGGAGTTGTGCCGTTATAGGAAAGGAAGTTATCTGTGTCCCAGGGGGCAAGACCAGACCCCAGAGTCCTGGATGTGGTTAAACAGGTTACACTAGAGATCATTAACAA
>PVJH01034343.1:0-20706 GCA_004026705.1 Nesogale talazaci | reverse complement strand
TGTCCCTGTCCCTCCTCTCTCCCTTCTTCCTCCTCTCCCTCCTCTCTCCCTTCTTCTTCAGTCTCTTCTTCCTCCTCCACCTCCTCTTCCTCCTCCTCTTCCTCTTCCCCCTCTCTACCCAGAACATAGAACATGGCAGCAAAGAACTGCTGGACACTGGGGTGGATGAAGGAGTAGTGGCCTTCATAATCTCTATCCTTCCGAAGGATACTCCTCTCCAGGAAGGGACCGATCTCAAACTCCTTGGCCCCAAGCAACTCGAGGTCCTCCACACCAAATACAGACACTTGTGTCCACACCCCCTCAGCTGCCAGGACGCACAGAGTCTTCAGTAGGGTTCCTAGGCCCTCCCTGGGGTCGTCGTCAGGCTCCAGCGTGAACTGGTTGCAGAGGAAGCGGAAGAAGAGCGACGTGATGGTTTGGCAAGTGGGCGAAGAGTCCTGCCCTTTGTCCATCTGCAGCTTTAGACAAGTGCAGACAAGCCAGCATACCATGGGTGCCGAGGCCAGGCGGAACAGGGCGGGGTTGCTCTTCATCAAGTCAAAAGCCTTCTGGCCTCGGTCTTTATCCTGGAAGTGTTCGTAGAAATATGCCATCTTGTCCACCTCGAGGAAGCCCTCGATATCAATGACAAGGAGCGGCTCTTCCAGCAGGTGCCGGAGCTCGCGCATCATCCAGGGTTGCGTGGTGACCAGCAGCGTGGCCCCGGGGAGCAGCAACTTTTTCAGCAGGCTGCTCAAGAGGATGGGGACAGGCTTTTGTTGCGTCCAGTGACTGGTTCTGTCATGCATCAGAGCCCCCGGAGGGAATCTCAGCTCGTTGAAGCCATCAATGACAAGCAGCATATTCTGGGATTCAGCGAGGATGCCCAGAATGTCGTCTTCCAACTCTGGATAGCAGTTCACCATCAGCTGGGCACAACTACACGGCCCCATTGTGTTGAGCTCCTTGCAGTTCAGATAGAAGACATACTGGAAGGTCTTTTGGAGTTTGTCCTCGGCCCAGTCCAGCATCAGCTTTTTGGCCAGTGTGCTTTTCCCCACACCGGCAGGCCCACACAGCACCACGGTGTACGGCCACAATCCTGTGTGCATCTCGGGGTTGTAGAATGGGACCATTGTCTGGTACCTCTGGATGACGAGGGGGAAATTTTCAATGGCACCAGGGTAGAAGCTGTTCTCCCAGATTTTCACAATCTTCTTCTTCAATACAGATCTGTAACCTTCTGAGAAAGAAACATCGAGAACAGAGAGGGCATGGTTAGGTACTGGCTGAGGGAAAACAAAACAACCCGAAACCAAACCAAACCGCTTTGTATTATATAGCAACGCAGAACAAAATGTGTGTACGTAGCACCACTCCGACACCAAACGCATCCCGAGATAGAACCTGTCTGTCAAATAGTCATTTACTTGTAGGTTTTTGGAAATCTTCCCTGGCCCCCATAACTGCTGCCAAACCGGCAGCAACAAAACACCAAAAGAGGTGTGACATAATAGCCTCCATTATTCCTTTATGGAAGCACAGGTACCATGGCTGTGTTCATGGTCATGTGGATCGATAGGATCGATGCCACTTGAAACCTCAGAGGGTGACCTTACTTAGGAATAGTCTCTGCAGCTATAATTAAGGAGAAACAAGATCTTTAGAAGAGAAGGGAGGTGTGGGTTTGGACACAAAGACCCAGGAGACACGTACGAAGAAAGGAGTCAAGTGAAGACATAGAAACAGGAGCTATGATGTTCCCAAGTCAAGGAATATCTGCGCTGCTATGAGAGACGGGAAGAAGAAACTTCCCTAGAAGGTTTGGAGATGATTGGTTCGACCAAGACTGATTCTAGGTTTCTAGCCTCCATAATTGAAAAAAATAGAATAAAATACTTTGAAACAAAACTTATTCTACAGTGCTTGGGGGTGTTAACTTTTATGTGACCATCAAATTCACAGAAAGTGGTCTTTATTCACCTAACGAGCCAACCAACCCCCGGAAAGTCAAAAACAGGGCAATACAGATTGTGGCTAACTGCTTCCTTCGCCATGTGGTCAGAAGAGCTGGATGGCGTCAGGCTACCATTACTATTTTTAAAAATGAAATGCTATAGAAGAAATCTTGATGGAAAGGCAGATAGTGCACAGGAACTGAAATTCTTGTGGGCTCCAGACTTTCAGGAGCTGGGGGGGGCAGGGTGGATTGGATGGACTGCTGCAGGATTGCCTTGAGAAATCCTTAACAAGTTACCCTTTCCCGAAGTCTTCACACCATACACCTTCATGCTGGTGGGCCACACTGAGACCTGTGAGTGTCCTGGAGACACACCATTGGTCCCACCAGCCTGTGATCTTGTTGCACTTTGCGTCACTGCTTGTGGTTGGCTGAAGTCTGAAGTGGGATTGATAGACTAGTATCAGACTTGTGGACTGGATCTGGGCTATACTGGGATGCTTTTTCTCTTATATAATTACTTCTTAATATAAAGCATATGTGTAACTGGATTTGTTTTTCTATTCAACCCGGCCTAACATATCTCTATAGTGTACTCAATGAAGTCCAAAAGAAAAATGAACCAAAAGTTCACATATTGTCGTTACTCATCTCTTCCTGCTGATCTGAAATAAGATTTAGAAGAACAAAGACAGATGGTGGCCGCAGTGTTTAAGTACCAATACTAATCACACGCTATGCATCTGAAATGCTAGACAAAATCCAGGTGTCTCCCTCAAGAAAGATGAAGACTTGGGCTACACAAAACCCTGCCCAGTCCGTTCATTTAAATAAAAAGGAAAACCCACAAATTAGGAAACTCAGAAGGTGGTCTATATCCCAATGAAGCAACATGAAGGGCTGATGAGACAGGAGGACATGGGAGGATCCAAGAGCAGAACATCAAGTAAGACAAGTTGGAATCCAGACACAACATGCCATGTGCGTAGAAGAAAAATTAAGATCAGTGGTCTCCATAGGCTAGAGGTCAAGGAGCCACTGTGAATGAACCCAAGGGATGTTGGGGGATGAAACTATTATAAAAGTATAATAGAGTTTGATGATCACTTTAAGTTTATGGAAATATGGTTCGTTTTAATTAAGAGACACTTATGGTGTACAATTCACTAGAACGAAGAAATGAAAAAAGTAATGTTCCAGGCAGACATGACTAATGTTAGGTTAGAAATACAAATACAACTGCAGAAGTTCTTTTAGTAGAAAGGATAAAGACATGCTGGCGTGTTTATTTGGAACAGGTCTCTCAGGAAGGACCAAATGGCCAGAAAAAGCCATCAATGCTTAGAAGAGAGTTAGTGAAGACAAACTCTTAAATGGATTGGCACTAATAGTCACAGGGTGCTTAACCACACCTAAACAGTCATGAAGATGGCACAGGAATGGGTGACATTTCATTTTATACAACCCCCAAGTCTCAGAGCCAACTGAATGGTCACTACCAATGACAAGCCTTGGTTGGCCATTATATGTCAGCCTAGGCTAGACACATCTCTATGAGGTGTTGTCCTATGAGTTACTATCAAACTTACCTACACTTCTAGGACCTATCACAGATACATAACTTCCTAAAAGCTCAATTCCAATTTTACTCCATGTCTAGTTTCCCCTCCATTCTTGTGGGAAGATTATATTTTCCATGAAAAAAGGAGAATGTATTAAGAAAAATGATTGAGAAGGCAGCAAGGAAGGGTAGACTCCAGTTAGCTTACTCACCTTGTTCGTGTTCCATAATTTTTGTCTCTTCCAATGTGGAGTCTTGTGGTTCAAGAGTCCCAATGATCTCTGAAGGAAAAATGGTGTGATGGGTTCATTACAATGGTATTACTGAAAGTCACATCGAACTTTTTTTCAAGATGGACTAAGTCCATCCATTGAGTCTCAATATTGAAGCCTAGATTATGTAGTTATGCTAGTAAGATACTGAATATAGAAAAGAAGGCTGTAGGCCATCTCAGGCTTACATGTTTTTTTCTGAGTAGGGGAAATAAATACGCACATCACTCCAAACTGTCCCCTTCTCCTCCCCCAGTGTCAAGGAAGGATTCATGGATGAATTCCCTGTGATTCTGGTAAGGCTGAGGGTTCCATTGCATTGGGAAGGAACATGAACAGAGTGGGATCATGATGGCAAGTAGTTTCTCAAGTTCAGATTTGGCTAATGAACAAAGGGTGACTCAGTGGAAGTAACATATCCAGCAGGCAAAGGGATAGGAGCCTGTGATGTTCAAGGGAAATGCTAGACTGACTGAACCAAACTCTTGGGAAATATGAAGATTCCCAAGAATGAGATTTCAAACCAAGCATGATGTTGGTGATGGAGACTTGGTGGCATAGTGACTACCTAGTGAGCTGGGATCTGATGAAGTCAGCAATTTGAGACCACGCATGGAAAACACGGTGGGAGAAAGAAGGGACTTTCTCTTCCTGTAGAGTTAGTCTTGGAAACTTCTAGCCTCTCCTATGAACTTACTGAGTCAGAATCAACTGGTTGATGGTGAGTAGCTATTCACCTGTGTACTGACCTACCAAGTTTCCATCTACCTACATGTGTCTATAAGCTATCTGTTGAGCCATACCCACATGGCTTTATCTATTGAGCTTGAATTATGAAGCTACTGAACTTTGACCAAGTCAGTCAATTGGCATGGTTATGTTGATTCATGTGCATTGACTATCCAACTTTGCCAAAGGCAGGTCCCTAAAAGAATCTTCACATCAACAGATTGCCAATTCCCACCACGACTTGTCTGAGGTGTCTCAAAGCTGGAGCATCAAAGATTTGGGGAAAAAATATAAAAGGCAGTATGAGGTAATTTACCTGTTGATGCAGATGGCGATATTGCAATCACGCTTCTCCCAGCTGCCTCTGAAAAAGGAAGGGGATGATAAAGTTGATCGCATTCAGGTGCAGACCCCACTAGATGTGAAACTGGACTCCCTCTCTCCCCATTTTCAAAGTAGAGCTTCAAAAAGACTGTATGCTGGACAGGAAACGTTTATTTGGAGCAGTGAGCCCTATGCTGGTATAGAAATGCACACCGTATGAAAGAAAAATAGTGAGTGTGCTATGTATTGAACTGTTTCCTCCTCCACCTTAAAATGAACTGAGTCCTGACTCCTGTATTGGTAGATTATTTGGAAATAGGGCATTGCTTTTTGTGAATGAGACCATGCCATCTATTGCAGGATGAACTGTGCCCCAGGCCTCCTGTCCTTCATGACAAGGGAACTTCGAAAAGTCCCAGGGAAAACTGAGACAATGGAGTAAGTATATCATCAATCCCAGTCTTCAGTTCGGTGGATTGAATCCCATTTTGGAAATGGGCTATTTTTGTGTTGCAACAGTAATTGTAACCTCCTGTTTCTTTGGCCCTTGGATCAGGTAGCCTTGTGAGTTGGAAAGACCTTGAACACCTTCACTCACCCACGGAAGTGAGTTGGCTGGAGCCCTCTGTCCCTTTGCCTTCCTGCTTGCTGGGAGTCTGTGTCTGTGTCTAGGGTAGGCCCATGGGAGAGCATCGAAAGAAGTTCCACATGGGACCATGCCAAGAGTTATTGGAGTCCTGCCATGTTTCCACTGACCTTGGTTCCATGTCACTTTGCACCCTGATCTTCCTACATCCCATCTTTCTGCATTAGTGACTTGCAGCTATGTGAGTTGGAAGAGGGCTCCAGCTGGCATCGGATCCATGGACTGGACTAGGCTGCTTTCTTGATATGATTACTTCTTGAACTAAAGCTCTTTTGTGTTAAAAAAAAAAAAGACAGTATTTGTGTCGGCTACGTCTTTAATCTTTTTGGTGTTCAGAGTTTGACTTAACAAGCAAGCTAGCAGGCATGGATGGGGGAAATCAATTCCATGGGATCTAAAAGTCAAGCTACAGAGAGCAGGAGAGTAAATCCTCCAGAAGAGTGCTCTCGGGAGCCCTGAGGATGCCAGGGATGACCTGTCGGAGTGAAATTTCATCAGCTGCTCCAGGTAAAGACTTACTCTTGGAAATCCTCTGGTGTAGTAAATCATTCTACTCTAGTCCTTCCCATAGAGTCCACCTGAGTTGGAATCAACTAGAGGGCACTGGCTGGATTTATCGTGCAGACCAACATGTCAACCACAAAAGCAAGCTCCTTAAGCAGTTCATACTTTTCTGCGACCTACACAAGTGAGTGCAGCTACTCACCCTAAGTGGGTGGCACAAATCTACCAGAAGCTCCGTGGGGGAGAGGTGGGAGGGAGGCTAGATCGACCCAGTCTTCTGCCTAGATGGAGATGGACGCCTTAGAAACGACCGGGTGAGTTCTGTTCTATTTCCTTGGGTTACTCTCACCTGGGGCAGACTCCGTCTCATAAGACTAGAAGCAGGTGAGTGGTTCACAATGTTGTACTTGTTCTGTCTCTCAACTTTTGTGTCCTTAGGTGCGAAGCGAGTCCATTCCAACTCAGGCTGGCCCCCATCAATGCCCTCCCAGCAGCCTTACAGGTCAGCATTATACATCCGCCCAGAGGCACGATGCCAAACGCCCGGGGGTGTGGGGAACAGAATCTGGACGAAAGTGTAAGCGCCTAACCTCTACACTCATGACCAGAGGGCTTGGAAAGACTGGTTCTAGGGAAGAGAGGACTTTCACCTGAGATAGAGATAAAGCCTAAGAGGCCTTCTCCAGAGAGAAAGTGCTCTCTCCACAGCCGCCCTCCTTTCAGATGCTAATGTGAAGTTGTCCTTGAAGGGCATCTGGCTTCTCACTACTCTAAAAGATGCCTTTCTCTAAGAGCAGGCAAGCAGCTCCCTTTTGTCTGTCTCCCAATCGGAGTCCATTTAAATCCAGATGCATCAATTTTTCTAGGAAATTGAGTCTTCCCACCTAACCTCTACAGAATAAATTATTTTCCCTACAGATGCCTACTTTCTCACACACACACTGTTAAGACTATGCTTATCTCTCAAAGCACCCACTCTCTGCAGTTTACTATCCTTAAAGAGCCATGGTCACCATTTGTTCCCTCACCTGCCAGACGCTTCTTTTGAGATGTTCTCCCCGAAGAATTTGGGGTATCTCAGATTCACACTTGGCCCTGCCTACTGTCTGTGTGCCACACGAAGCCTTACATGTCTCACCACTTTACATACTGTGACATCAACTAGCCTCTCTTGATTCTGGTATTGGGACAGGCCCCTGTGGCTTGCTGTCTAGTGTCTTCTTCCTTAATTGGACACGCAGCCCCTAAGAACCCGTTCAATGCTGGGACTGGACGCCACGCTGGTGATCTGCCTTTATCAGGCTCCCAGCTACTGAGAACTATGGGGCATGGTTCTACCTTGTACCGGCAGGGCTGCTACTGAGTCCAGAACCCAGAAACTCAGGAAGGTGAGCATCACAGAATGGTCCTTTTGATATTTTTCTCCAGCACCATAATTCAAACACATCGATTCTTCTTTGATCTTCCTTAGTCTTAGAACTTCCTTAGAAAGTTGTCCAACTTTCCCATGTGTTAAGAGGTTGTTGAAAGTACTATGACTTGGGTCAGACCCATCTTAGTCTTCAAAGTAATACCCTTGCTTTTCAACTCTTTTAAGAGGTCATGTGCACCAGATTCACCCAAAGCCCTGGGTGACCAATTCAAAGAATGGTCTACATTCTTCTCTGGCTATAATTAGTCCAGTGGACTAAAGGACCATGCAAACTTTTTCCATCCCCAAGACCCAAAGAACTAGATAATGCCTGGTTACCACTACTTTCAACTGTTCTGAAAATAACCTTAGAAGGTCTTGGACAGAGTGGGAGGAGAATGTGGAATTGCTAGGTAGCTTGTTCAGGGACAGGGGGCTGCCCCTTGCATGCCTGCAAAGGCCACCATAGAGAAGGTTAGAAGGAAATCAGACAACCCCTATACACTTATGAAGACTCCACATCGAGCACACTCGTACTCAAGACCTCCGGGCAGGTGGGAAGTACACCTGGCAGGGCCAAACTAGTTCGAGACTCATGACAGCCATCATCCAGGTGGGACTAACTCGGCCAGTGGGGTCAACCAGTGCCATCAAGCAAGCCTTCCTCCAGCTAGGAAGTGGGCTGGAATAAAAGACAGGAAGCATGCTCTGAGATGCTCTGGGTACACTCTTCCACCCTGCCCCTGGACAGAGACAGGTCAGAGCTGCACATACACCCACTTGGGCTTTCCTCCTCAGGGCCCGTTCCAGGTCTGCTTGGGACCCACATGTGCTCTTTTGGCCCTCAGACTCTTTGGGGGCACAGCTCTGGCCCCTCTGACTCTCCTGTCTCTGCTTGAACTACACCCTCCCTGGCCATGGTTTTGTACATGTGGGTGCGCTGTTCCACAAGGTTGCTCGTGCCTGGTTGTGAACTTCTGCGAAGTATGCCTCACTTTCCCAAAATGGTGTGTACACTTTTCAACATTGTGAAGCCTGAGACTTGTCTGGCCCTTCATCAAAACCCACTTGGATCCCCAAATGGCCTTTGGCATGAATTCTTTCCTTGTGCCAAGAACTGAGGTACAACCCACCTGAGAAACCTGACAATCACAGGAGAGACTGGCAGAAGCCAGGACCCCCGCCTTGTTTATCCACCTTTTAGGCCTTAAATGGAAGCCCCCACCTCCCTGTGTATTTGATCCAAGCATATAAACTCTAGAAGGGCAGCATTCAGCCAAGGACAAAAAGCAGAAGGGTTATGACAGGATGACTAGAAGTGGAAAACCCAGGGAGGATGTGGGATACGCAATGGAGAAGGTGAAACACTGCAGGGACTTTGGATGAAGAACTAGAGGAGTCTGTGAACCCTCCCCTTAATTCACAATAAAACGTGTATACACGCCAACCCTGAAACAGCATCCGGTGTAACTTCTCCCAGGTGCAGGTCCTGTGATTGCATTATTTCTACCATCCCAGCCACCACCGTTCACCCATGGGCACACAAAATGGACTCATTTCTGCTCACCCCAGCGTTCATTCCTCACTCTCTGGTGCAGGTCAACCTGGTTGACTATGTTAAAGACGAGAAGCGACATCGTGTCCACCCAGAAGCTGCGGCAGTGTTGAGCCATTGTTTCTGCCAGCTGCCTTCCGTTGGCCTCATCGATGCCTGCCATTGTGGGGGATTCGTGGCTGTGCAATATGCTCTGCTGGGGAAGGGACTTCAGTAGAGTTTTGAACTGCTCCAGTTCCTTCTGGTTCAGTTCTTCCAGAAGAGCTGGCAGGTCGAGATTCACCTGTCCGACAGACGCCATCTTAACCAGGAAAGCCAATCTGAGGATTCGACAGGAAGACAAGTAAGGCCCATGGAGTCTTAAAGCCAAAAGAATCAACAGACCATTCAGGAGCCCTGGCAGCCTCACTGGTTTGAGTCAGGCCGCTAACTCAATGTCGGGAATTCAAAACCACCAGCTGCTCTGCAGGAGAAAGGGGAGGCTTCATGCTAGTCTTGGAAACCCACAGGGACAGTTCTATCCTGTCCTATTCAACAGTCGCTGTGGGTCAGCATCGACTCGATGGAGGGCTGCCCAGTTTGATATTTTAATATTTATATTTTAATATTGATATTTAATATTGATATTTTAATCAAAACCTGCCTTGAGCACCAAGCGTTTGAAGAGCGATAGGAGGCGACAGTCCATGGGAAGGTGATCGATAGAAGGCTAGGGGGGGCTAGTGGGGAGTTGGTGGGAAGAGGAGCAGGAGTCACTCAGGAGGTGGAGAATGAGTGTATTGCTTGTGTATAAACCAGGGTCCCAGAAGTCTGTGTGCAGCAAAGGGTTGAGGGGGTGGGTGTGCTGTGTGTATTCTCAACACCAGCAAAGTAAACTGATGGAAAGCCAGATCTGTACTCCATGCCAATCACTACACAGAGGGCCCTCAAGTGCCCAGAACAGGACGATTTTTCTGCCAAATCTGTTCTTCACGGGCAGCTTCTCCAATGGTGAGAAGACTCAGGTAGGATTTGCTTCCTCATTCAGGCAGTCTTAGTCCAATACCTGGGACCTATGGTTTTACAGGCAAGCACTAACAGGCTCATTGTTGGCCTATTATCCTGGGATGGACAAAAGCAAAACCAAGACCATTTAGAAGAGTCAGAGTCAAGTCGTTTACGAATGAAAGGAATTCTGTCCCTGATAGCAACATACGTATACCTGTGCTGGATACAATCAACATATGGATTGTGGTAAGAGCCTCCAATAAAAGGATATAAAGAATCCTGTCCCGCCAGAGCAGTGGTTCTCAACTTTCCTAATGCTACCACCCTTTAATACGGTTCATGTTGTGGTAACCCCCAATCATAAAATTATTTTTTTAGTGTTTTAGGCATCACTGCCCTCTGGTGGTGGGAGTAGGAGGCCCAGCCTTTGCTCCTGTGGAGCTGGAATTGAACCTCCATCCCAGTGGGCCGCAGTCCCGCCCACAACCACTATGCCACTGGGGCTCAGCCCCATAAAATTATTTTTGTGGATACTTCATAATGACTTTTGATACTGTGATAAATCATGTTATGTCGGATGTATTTTTAATGTTATAAAATTGAACAAAATAAAAAAAACTTAATTATAAAATATGTAATTATACATTGTAAGACATTTGTGTTTTCTGATGGTCTTTGGGGACCCCTGTGAGAGGCTCGCTTGACCCCCACCCCCCCAAGGGGTTGTGACTCACTGGTTGAGAACCACTACCTTAGAGGGTCGATTAAATCTGTCAATACCCAGAGGGAGTTTTAAAGGCTGGTGATTCCCTATCCATCCATATGGCCCCCTATACTCATGGCTGGAAGCAGTCCTACCGACATGCACAGCAGGATTCCGGCTGCGTCAGGTAATGAGATGGGTGTCCTCTGTTGTGATCCAACTGGGATCCCTGTGACAGAAGACGGTCTTCCGCAGGGTCCAGACTGCACTCTTTATGAAGACCCCTGGTGGGGCAGTGTGGGAAGAAGGGAACGGGAAAGGAGTGCATACAGATGTGTCCTTTCTTCTGCTATATTAAAGAGCCTGACAGGCTGGGTTTTGGGGTGAAAGGACGCCTTCTCCAATGTAAGTTGGATCAGTGTCAATCACCTTCTCATCATGAATATTGCCCACTATACTCTCCCGAAACAGTGCTGCCTTAAAGTGACCTCTCACAAGCACGTGGCTGATGGCTATCCAGTCGACAACTTTATAGGAGCTGATGGGAGGTCTTGCTGTCTGGCCTCTGAAGACAGCCACTCCCCTTAGCTTCTCCAGGGCACTGGTGTTAGAACTTCTTCAATGTACTCAGAAATTTTAGGGTTAGGGCACAGCCCCCTTTGTTACCCATGTGGTTACCTGTTAATGCACACCCCCCTTTTGTTTGCAGTGGAGTGTTCAAGCAAGAAGCCTACTTAGACCAGGTCCAATGGCATGGTTAAGGGTATAGGGGGTGGAGGTGGTCAACTATTGGCTAATCTTAGTGAAACACAGGACCCTGCCTCCTCCCCCTTTGCTGAGATCAAACCAGTTGCTAATAATTGGGTTTTCCACCCACCTGCAACGGGGCAGCTGAGGTCTCAATGAGCTCATCAACTCCCTCACCATCAAGTTGATTCTGCCCCACAGGGGGCCCTGTGGGCCCCAGAACTGCCTCCACGGGTTAGTTCCTGAGGCTGGAAGACTTTCTGGGAGACAACCGCCTCATCTAGATCTGACAAAAGGAGTCCTGTGTTTTTGGAGGTTTGAGGCTGAGCTGTTAACTGCCAAGTTGGTGGTTCAAACTCATCAGCCTCTCTGTGGGGGAGAAAGAGGTGGCTGTCTGCTCCAGTCAAGGTTGACAGCCTCAGAAAATCCTAAAGAGTTCTACTCTATGCCACAGGAGGCCACTAGCTGAAATCCACTCAAGGTCAAGGAGTTTGACTAAGACAAGGTTACTTTACTACTGGAGAGTGTCTGATAGTCTTTTTCCAACATGGGTCAGTCTTTTCATGCTACTTGGTTTCCTTGGTAAGAAAAACTTTAAGGAACTGGATTTACTTTCTGTTTTTTAACAATTGAGACCAATCTTTCTGTTGGCAGCTCACCAGGGTTCTGCATGTGCTGCTCTGCATGTGCCTGCCTGCCTACCCCCCCCCCTCTCTCTCTCTCTCTCTCACACACACACACACACACACACACACACACACACACGTTGTGCACAGCTCTCTGGGATGTGGGAAATCACCACTAAATCACCAGATTTAGTTAGCCTGCATTTTGTTCACAAAATAATTTTATAGGAGAATGTTTCAGCCATTAGACCCACTGCTTTTGAACTGACTGATTTATCAAGGATCCTGTGAGGGCAGGGTGAACTGTCCCATGGGATCCCTATGTCGTAAATCTCCATGGAAGCAGGCAGCTTTCCTCCTTCCCTGCAGAGCAGCTGGTGGGTTTGAACCGCTAACCTTGAGGTCAGCAGTGCAATGCTTAGTCTGAACTGTGCATGGGCTTGTTTTGTTTAAAAAATGAATCAAAGAAATTTACTGCAATGGAATTAAATCAGACTCACAGCACACCTAGAGGTCAGAGTAAAATGGTCCCTGTGATTCCTGAGGCTATAAATCTTGCCAGAAGCAGAAAGTCTGTAATCTTTCTCCCTGGTGGGTTTGATCTGATGACTTTGAGGCTAGCAGACCGAGATGACCCACCACTCATGATATCACTCAGCCTGTTAGAGGAACAGAAAATACTCCATTGTATTCAGCAGGTAAGATTTCTTAGAATAATTTCAAAAACAAAACAAAACAACAAAAAAGCAATTTCAGGAAGAAGGCAACGAATGATTTGGGAAAGCTGTTTCTTGAAATTCAACTCAAAAAGATTGGGTACTAGCTTCAAGTAGACAGCGCCAAAGCTCATTGAACAGCAAGTAGCTCCTCCCTTATTAGCCATCTACATTGTTCTCATTTGGGCAAAGTTCAAGTTCCAGTGACGGGGTGGGGGGGGGAGGGGGGGAGAGGAGGAGGGCAGGGTGAGGAATGACACCCCTCCAACCCAATGTCAATCTATTGCCAATGAGTCAATAGACTCCTGGTGACCTGTAGGACACAGTGCAACCACCCCATAGGGTTTCCAAGCTGAATTCTTTACAGAAGCTGACCATGGTTCTCTGGTTAAACAATCGTGGGTCCGGACAACCAACGGTTGTAGTTGTGGTTAACATTGACATACCAGGATTCCATCCATTCATCTTAAGAAGCTCAATTGCTAATATCCCCAACCGTTAACTAAAGCTACTCTCACCTGTGCAGGGGGCACCAGCAAGGTGTAGGGAATAGAGCGAGCACCGAGGGCTATTATTTTTTAATGGGTTGATTTATGGAAAAAGGGGCCTGGTGCCATAGTGGAGTTACGTGTTGGGCTGCTAACTTCAAGGTCAGCAGTTTGAACCCACTAGGCGTTCCTGGGGAGAGAGATGAGGCTTTCTACTCCCGTGGAAAGACTTACAGGGGGCAGGCCCACTGTTTTGTCGGGTTGCCATGCATTGCAATGGACACGAAGGAAGCGGTCTTGAGCATCAAGGTGAGGGGGACGATGAAGGAACCCAGGTGGCACAGAGATTGCGCTCTCGGTCGCCAACCAGTTCGTGGGCAGTTTGGAATGACCTGAGGATCAGACCAGCAGCAGCTCCATCAGGGGCTCCTTTGGAGAATGAATGCTCTGTGTGGCCATCTGGAAAGCCCTGTGGGGAATGGCCGGACTCTGCCCCATGGTGCCCCATGGCACCACCTTCCTCCCGACTACTATCAAAACGCAGCAGCGTGTGAACAAGTGAAAACACAAACGCAGAATTCCAGCGCAGCTAGAAGGAGGATTTCCTCCAAGGAAGAGCCCCTCAGATGCTACAGGGTTGGTTTGTGAACCTTCCCCTACCCCTGGTCTTCATGTCAGTGTGGTGGGACAGAAAGATTGGATCTCGACAGGGTTTGGGATCCAGCTCACTTAGCTGTCGATAGGAAAAACACAGGCATATGCATTCCACTGGAGTGGAGTGGGGGAGATTGCAGGGCTGGTGGTGGTGGTGGTGGTGTCTAGACCTCCTCAGGGAATGCTTGGCTTTTCCAGGTTTCACTAAACCCAAAATTCCAAACACACTGCCGTGAAGTCACTGCTGACCTCACTGTGTCCCCTGTGGGTTCTGAGTTGGTAACTGTTTAGGGGCGAGGAAAAAGGCCAGTCTTCCTCCCTTGGCGCTGTCACCGGTACTTCTGAACCCCCGACCTTTTGAATCGCAGCCTGACTTGAAACCCCCAGGCGACTGGAGCTCCTCACCACCTTCCTACAACTCTATTTGTGGCAGGGCTTTCCCTTTTGGCAGGTTTCTGCCTCAGCGGTTCTAACGTTCCGGTTTTTAAGACTATAATTTTTTAAAAAGCTGGGTAGTTAGAAGGAGACAGCAGGGTTTCTTGGCACAGGAGTGAATGTCTGGACGAGAGAGAGAGAGAGAGAGAGAGAGAGACTCTGGGATCCCAATGACCCTTCAAAGCATTGGGCATTATTCAAATGTCCCTCGAGGAGAGAGTCTAGCCTAGAAGCACAAGTCCCTAGAGGAGAGAGAGTCAAGTCTATGAACACAACTCCCTAGAGGAGAGAGTCAAGCCTAGGAACGCATCCAGCAGCTGAATGAAGAGAAGCTGAGACGAAGAGGGTCCACTCACCTTTTGCAGCGCCTGCCGTAGGTGCTGGAGACCCTGGGAGCTCCCATCCACCTCTAAAAGGGTTCTCTCTGACCCCACGCCCCACAGAGGCTGTGATTGGTTAGAAGGATCCAATCCCCAGGCTTGGGAATGCACCCGTTGAGATTACAGACAGCTGAAAGCCAGGCCCTCCACGTCCCCAGACAACGCCTTTCAGCTGACAGTGACAGGAAGGCCCAGTCCCTGGGTCCACACCCCTGAGCTTCCAATGTGCTTAGGCATGTGGTTGGCCAGACATCAGCATGCTTCAGAGCAGAGGATCTCAACTTGTGAGTTGAGACCCCGTTGGGGGTCAAACGACCCTTTCACAGGAGTCACCTAAGACCATCAGAAAACACCTGTCTCTGGTGGTCTTAGGAACAGAGAGACCACTCCTCTACCATCTCCAGGTGGGCCCACCCACATGCAGATACGCCCACCTGTGAGTAGCTGGTGTGAAGACTGTGATCCATGCTATGCCATGCTTCAAGACAACATTGCATTGATTTGCCATTAGAAATAGATATTTCCCGATCTATAATGACATGTCATTTTTGTGATTCATCATACTCTCACGATGTTCAATTTGTAACCATGAAAACGCAGCCTGCCTGTCAGATTCGTCAGCTGGCGAGTCATCACAGTAGCAAAATGACAGTGGTGAAGTAGCAACAAAAATGATTTCATGGCGGGTTGGGGGAGGGGGTTCACACCACATGAGGCACTGTAGGGAAGGGTCGCGGCATGAGGAAGGTTGAGTGCCACTGATCTCGCGCTTCCCAGGTGGTTCTCATTCCAGCCAAGGTCGAGATACCCGCCAAGAGCCTTCAGGTGGCGGCGGCTGCTATCTCCCCTGCTATTCAAGATGGGAACGCCAAGTCCCCCAGTCTATTCCAACAGGATAGGAGAGGGCAGAAGGGACTCCCTGGGTTTCCAAAGAGCGCTGGTGGCACTGTAGGTTGGGCGTTGTACTTGGAATGCAGGACTGCCGGTTCAGACTGACCAGCTACCCCGAGGAAGATCTCTGAGACTTTCTGCTCCTCTAAAGGGGCCCTGGTGGTGCTGTGGCTTCCTGGCTGCACTGCAGACTGTAAGATCAGCAGTTGGAACCCACCAGTTTGGGGGGCGGGGAGAGGAAGCTTTCTGCTCCCCAAAAGGTTTATTTACTATGTTGGGAACCTGCCAGCACACTTCCCTTGTCCTGTAGGGTGACCGTGATTCGGCATAGATTTGAAGGCAGGGAGTTTTTGCTCTCATCAAGATTAAAGACACATAGGACAGCTTTCAAGGTGACAAAATAATAATCATTTATAAATTATCATGGGTTCATGAGGGAAGGGGAAGTGGGGAGGGAGTAGAAAAAGGAGGAACCAACACCAAGGGCTTAAGTAGAAAGAAAATGTTTCGATAAAGTGATCAAATGTCCCACTTTTTAACAATTTAACAATGCACTGTGGCGTTTTAAAATTAAAATATATTACAATACTATTTTTGTGTTCTATGAACATTTTGTTGCTCCATATAGACCACCATTTTAATCAACCCCCGGTCAATGGTGTCCCGCTTAAAATCTGGTCACTTTATGTTTTGAAAATGATGATGGCATCAAAGGTACAAATGTACAAATGTGGATATGTGGATTGTGCTAAGAGTTGTATGAGTCCCCAATAAACTGATTTTTAAAAAGAGATTCATAAGGTCGTGGCGGGTGAGAATTGCCTCTGTGGCAGAGGATTTGGGTTGTTTTGTTTTAATGTATTAATTGGGATTGGGTACATACACTCTTAAATAATTCAGCCACGTCAAGTACAATTTCACCGTTGCTACCACCATCGGTTTCAGGCATTCTTTTTTTTTCTACTCGGACTCCATGACATCGTCTCCCTTTTACTCCCCTCCTCCCTGCCCCCACAGGCTTAGTTTTTAAATCTTTTAATCTTTATGGAAGCAGCATGCCATATGCTCTCTCTGTCATGTAGCGTCTGTTCGTCTGTGAGGTTTGAACCTCCAACCATTGGCTTCTCAACTGAGCGTTAACCACTTCGCCACCAGGGCTCCTTCCAAGGATCTTGGGAAGAGCAGCCTCTACACGTCCCTGTCCACGGTCACCGGAAGCTAACTTCACCCGGACGGAGGGGAGGGATGGTGGCGGATGCCATTGCGTTCACTTAGAATCAGAGTGACGTGTGGACAACCCACACCACCCAGCCCTGTGCCAGCTGGGTCATTGCCAAGTTCAAACCCATCGTGGAAGCCGCTGTGTCAAGCCGGCATGGTGGAGGGAGGTGTGAGACTGGGGCTCAAAGGAAAGCAGATCCAGAGCGTGGGTTTCAATGAACAGGTTTTAGAGGGTAGACGATCTGCCCGGGTGTTTAGGATGGAATGAGGGTCAAGGGGTCAGGGTGAGGGGAGATCGGAAAGACAAGGAAAGCAAGAAAGGGAGACCTAGAGAGAGGAAGAGACAGAGGGACGGAGGAGCGGCCACAAGCAAGGTGAAGAAAGTCAGAGAGAGCTGGGGCAGAGGAATTCCGTGTTAATAAGCTTTGGGACAGACACAAATTACCAAGTCTAAAAAGTGCCCGCACTTCCTCTTGACTGGTTGGGGCGCCCTCAGAACAGTGAGGAGAGTGGGGAAGGTTTCTCTCGAGGTGTCATGTTATGCCAGGTGGGGATGGGGAAGGGGTTTGAGAGGCTGGAATTTCTCTTTTATCCTCATCCTTGTCAGAGGCAGGTGGAGGCAAAAGCCCCACACACTTGCTCTAGGCCTGCTTGGGACCCACATGTGCCCAAGCCGGGCCTCTTCAGGGCCCACAGCCTCTCTCTTTTACTCCAGGGCAGCTTGGCACGTTTTCCTGAAATTTCACGTACCCTTTTGCGACTGTAGACCCTGAAACTTCTCCCATCCTCCATAAAAACCCACTTGAGTGACCAACCAGGGTGTGGCATGAATTCTTTCTTGTGTGAAGCCGAGAACCGAGGTATCACTCACTCCAGAAACCCTCACAGATCTAGCTAGCGAGGTCTATTTTTAATACCATCCCATTTGTATCTGTATTTCATTTTCTAGAATCATCGCCTGCGGTGACACGTGGAGAGAGTTGTAGAATTAGTTAAAATCCTTGACATTCATGCATTCCAGCATCGCATTAGCAACAGTTATGCCGCCCTGCCATCACCTGTTGTTCTTCCTCTTTTCATGAGCTAGAAGAGGTTGGTTCTCAGTTGATTGTCGTTTTTAAATAGTGCCTTCAAACGGAAAGTCTGTTCAGCTCTCTTCCTCTTTGTCCACTTGATAGCTCTCTCTCTCTCTCTCTCCCTCTCTTTATGTTTGACCAGAGTTCATACTATGAGTTCCAAAAGAATCTTTCTGCAAGAGTCTTTCCCTACTCTTGTGTCTCCACTGTCAGTTTGTAAAACATTTTTATGTTAAATGTGTGAAGAACAAACATTAAAAGTATTAAAATGGCCTTAAAAACCCCCAGTTCCTTTTTATCAGTTCCTGGAGAAGGACCTTATGCTCCATAGAGTAGAAATTCAGCAGAGAGGAGGAAGACCCTTAAGGAGATAGAGTGACATGGTGGTTGTAACAACAGACTCCAGCGTAATTCTGAGGATGGCACTCAACCACGGGGTATTGTGCTTCATTGTGCCTAAAGTCAATATATGTCAGAACCAGCCCCAAGACACCTCAAGAACCAGGAGTCCCTCTGAATCAGCACCACCTGGGTGGTGAAAGGTTTTGGTTTTCCAGGCTTGTGGTGCAATGGTAGAAGTAAGCCTTCCCCTGTGGGTCTCATGCCCAGATTTGATGTCCAGCCAGAGCACCTCATGTCAGTGGAGACTCAGGTGTAGTGACGAGGCCAAACACATTTCAGCAGCGCTTCTGGACTGAGTTAAACTAGGAATAAGGCCTGGGGACCTACTTCTACCTATCAGCCTGTGGACCATCTCAGCCCACTTGTGTTGCTCTGGGTTGACTAGAGAAACAAATTCACAGATACTCAGATGTGTATGAAAGAGCTTTACATAAAAGAGCAATTGTATTTTGAAGGAAACACTCCAGCCCAGCCCAGATCAAATCTATAAGTCTGATATTAGTCCCTATGTCCAATACCAATCTATACATTCCTCTTCAGACTCATGAACATATGCAATGACACCAAGTGCAGGAAGATCACAGGCCAGTGGGTGGAGTCTTGTGGATCCAGTGGCAGTGGAAACATCTCAGCACTGGCAGGGGTCTCCACATGGCTGCTCCAGTTCCAGGGCTCTAGTATGGTGCCATGTCAGCAAGAATGTCTCACAGGGACTGTGTGTCCTGCCTCCAGCAAGCTATTTATCTCCCTAAGGTCTCCAAATGAGGTTATCAAGCTGCAACCCAATGAGAGGTTGCATCCTTCACTCTTTTTTCTTTTAACCTCGGCAGTCTTAACATTAAAAATTGGATTTTTTTTTACCAATTTACCCAAGTGTTTTGATTATTGGGGTTTTTTTTTGCATTAAACCATACTTGGATGGGTTTTTTTTTGCATTAAACCATACATGGATGGGTTTTTTTTTTGCATTAAACCATACATGGATGGGTTTTTTTTGCATTAAACCATAAACATGAGTAAACTCAGGATCCGTCTGCAATGTGTTTTAATAGTCTCAAATTGACAGTAGACTACGTAACTACCACATCGATCCCATTGTGCCCGAGGTCCCCTGAGTCTACAGTGACCAGCTGGCAGTTAATAATGATCTTGTCCATGCCATGAGGGTGATGCAGACAGCCTGTCAGGAGGAAACCAATTCACTAGACATGTGGAGGGGCGTGGGGGAGAATGAGAGAGTATGTATTGAATTTCCATCATTCAAGGAACAAGTGAGGATCTTGTCAGACAAAACCAGCTTCCCTGGGCAGCGGGTTAAGGAGTGTGCGTATAATTAAAGGAAAGGCACATTCAAGGATGAACCAGAACTCAATGAAGAGACTGGAAATCTTGGTGGAGGGATCTTCTGGTAGAATCAAGTCTTCATGCAGTCTGGCTTCTGATAGGTTGTCTGGTCCAGGGGCTTGTCTACAATCTCTCTTCCAACCCCCTTGCAGGAATAGCTGGTTAGGCTCTTCAAAGTTAGGGGGGTTGACAAAGGATCACGAATTCTAAGAGAATTGTTATTTAGAAGACCTCAAACTAACTGGCCCAGAGTTGACACCGCCTCAGGACACCCTATAGGACAGGATAGAACTGCTTCGTGATTTTTCCTGAGTGAAACTCTTTACAGCAGTAGGAAGTCTCATCTTTCTCCCACAGAGTGGCTGAGGGTTTTGAACACCTGACTCTGCAGATTGCAGTCCAATGCATAATCACTACTCCATAAAGGAGGGCAGAGTCCACAATGCAGTATCAACAACGTGCCACCGTTTATGCACAGAGGTCCTCAAACTTTTTAAACCGGGGGCCACTTCACTGTCCCTCAGACCATTGGAGGACCAGACTATAGCTAAAACAAACCCCTAAACTATGAGCAAATTCACTGTGGGCCCGGAATGAGTCAGGTGCTAAGCAGGACAGGCATTGGCAGCAAAAACACCCAGCGATAGGATAAATGTCCTCAGTGGGCCACATGTGGCCTTCGAGCCAGTTTGAGGATGCCTGGTAAGTTAGTCTGGGTAGACTAGAGAAACAAATTCATAGACACACATATGGATATAAGCATAAGGTTTATACACAAAAGGAATGGAACATTGAGTAAGCATCCCAACCCAGTCCAGTTCAAAGTCTTAAGTTTGATATTAGCCCATATGCTCGATACCAGTCTATAACATCTCCTTCTGTCTCACAAAGTTACATAGTCAGTGGGTGCAGAATCCTGGTGCTGGCAGGGGTCTCCCCAGGGCTCCTCACTTCCAGGGCTCAAGCTCCATCAATAGCATCCAGTGGTGGTAGAAGCAACTCAGTACTGACAGGGATCTCCATGCAGCTTCTCCAGCTTCAGAGGTCTGGTTCCATCAGGATAAAGCTGTGTGGCTTCTCCTCCAGCTCCTC
>PVJH01034342.1:0-20711 GCA_004026705.1 Nesogale talazaci | reverse complement strand
CTAAGAAAGAAACCATTTAGTCAACAAATGGTGGTGGCAAAATTGCACCTCTATCTGCAGAATAAAACAAGACCCATACTTCACACTTCATATATACAAGTGAGCTCAAGATGGATCAAAACCTTAAATATTAAGTCGCAGAGCTATAAAGATGATAAATAAGAAAATAGGGAAACATTAGGGTACTAAGGCAGGGCACAAATACACTTCACACATAAGGAAGAAAACACAGAAGACAAAACATGACTGGAAACTACCAAAAACAACATATTTATATGCAGCAAATGATTTCCTCAAATAAAAAAGAAAACCTATAATCTGGGGAAAATATTTTGCAATAACATGACAAGGAACGAATCTCAAAAATCTGTAGAAAACTGCAATACCTCACTAAGGAAAATTGAATTAATCCAATTAAAAAGTGGGCACAGGACTTAGACAACTCACTAAAAATGGCATCCAAATGGCTAACATAACCATATAAAAAATTCCCCCCCGAAAAAAAAAATTTTTAAAAAATTCCTACAATCCAGGAGATGCAAATCAAAACAAAGATGAGATGCCACCTTACACAGAACTACCCAATTTAAAACAAAAAAACAGTGATCCTTGGAGCTCTCATACTCTGCTGGTGGGTCTGAAAATATGTACAGCTTCTGTGGAAAGTAATATGGTGCTGTGTCAAACATCTGGGCATAAAAATTCCATATGAGCTGAAATATCTCTGCTGGGTATACATCTCAAGAAGTGAAAGCCCTAACATAAACATAAGCGCTCCCATATTCACAACAGCAGTGTTCATAATAGCAAGAAGTTGGAAACAACCTAAATGACCAACAGAAAAATGGATAAAGAAATTGTGATACATGAACACAATGGAATAATACCATATATACATAACTTAGAAACCATGAAGCACCTCCTACCATGGGTGCACCTGTGAAACATCGTGCTAAGTGATGTTAGTCAATCACAAAATATTGTGAGACCACTCCTATAGTATAAGGGTAGAAACCAAGACAAAGAGAATAAACTTGGGGGCTCCCAAGGGGGGTGGGGGGGCAAAGGTGGCAACGTGAAATAAATAGGAAGCAGAAGCAACAGACTAGAAGGTTAACAGGTATTATTTGGGACTAAAAGGGAGGGTAGAGATCGGCAAGAGAGAAATCGGGAGGTGGGGGCCTAGGACTGAATATGGGTGAAGTAGCTTAACTGTTGAATGCTGAGTTTGGGTGTGAAATGTCAACCTCCAGCCTAATTCACAATAAAAAATCATATGTTTGTCTCTGTGTGGGGGTGGGTGTTAGTTTTGTTCCTCTCTGCCTAATGATGTCAACACATTTAATATTCTAATGAGCCCAGATTCCCTCAGCCTCAAAAGAATTTTTTTTGAACTTTTTTTTTTTTGGGGGGGGGGCCCAATCATGTCCTCTGGTGGTCGTGGGAGCTACCCAGCCTTGCTCCTATAGAGCCGCTGCTGGATTTGAACCGCCAAGCCCGTGGGCCGCAGTCCCGCACTCAACCACTACGCCTCCGGGGCTCAGCCCGCCTCAGAAGAATTTATGCTTTGGTTTTTTGCTTTGATTTTTTTTGTTTGGGGGCATTAATGCCCTCTAGTGGTCGTGGGAGCTACCCAATACTGCTCCCGAGAGCCGCCGCTAGATTTGAACCGCCAAGCCTGCAGGCAGCAATCTCGCACTCAACCACTTATGTCAACGGGGCTAGCCCCCAAAAGAATTTATATACCTTTCTTTAAAAGCTAACTAATCTCAGAAGCAGCGCTGGGTAGCTCCCACGACCACCAGAGGGCAGTGATGCCCAAAAAAACAAACAAACAAACAAAAAAGCTACTCTGAAGATTAATGGACTAGTGATTCCGCGCTGATCAAATTACTCAAATTCATCTTTCTTATCGTTCTAATGTTTTTTTTTTCCTAATGTTCTTTCAATGGCTTCCACTTGCCTACAGAACTGATCTAATATGATAATGTAGAATTTAACTCTAGATAGACCTAACCAAGCTACAAATGGTGTCATGTCCTAATAATCAAAAAGCCAATTCACAGCCATTTAGAGTCAATTCCGGGGACAGGGTAGCTACCTCTGTGGGTTTCTAAGATAAACCCTTTATAGAAGTAGAATGCCTCACTGTCTCCCCTAGGGCAACTGGTGGGTTCAAACTGACCTTTAAGTTATCAGCCCAATTGGACTGCCAACTCTGCCACTAGGAGTTCAGTTATATGGAGCTACAAGTAGCTCCCGCTCACTGCCATCAAGTCAATTGTGACTCACAGCGATCCTACAAACAGAATAGAACTGCCCCTGTGAATTTCTGAGACTAACTAATTGTGAGTCTTACCTTTCTCCAGAAAAGTGGTTGGTGGTTTTGAACTGTTGACCCTGCGACTAGCAGCCCAACACTTACCACATAACCACTATGCAACCAACACTCCTTGTTGTGCCCTGGAAATCATTTTATTTAATTCATTTAATGATACACCTGATGAAGGATGTATAAATGTCAGTCTCCCACTGTCACAAAGTAGTAAAATAGGGTAAATTCAAATTAAGGCTCAATAATTTCTTGTGCACACTTTTCTGTTTTTTTCCATTTACACTTTTTTCTCCTCTCGTATGCTAATATTCCTGATGCTATTAGAATGCCAGGAGCCCTGGAGACATAGTGGGTTATGTGTTGGGCTACTAACTGCAAGGTCAGCCATTGGACACCATCAGCCACTCCTCAGGAGAAATATGAGCTTTCAACTCCTGAAGAGTTAGACTTGGAAACCCACAGGGCAATTTTACCATGCCCTACAGTTACTGTGAGTTTAAGCAGCTGGATGGCAATGAGTTTGGTTTATCAAAATACCATTCAGCATGTAACTTCCTCATTATATATATGTCTAGCTTCCCTACTAGACTATGATATTTAAAGATATTATCTTTCCTTATATATCTATAGACTTAGGTCGTTAGGTAACTTGTCTCAGAAAGGATTTATGGTAGTTTCCAGTCATAATATGGGCACCAAGAGATTATGCCTCAAAGTTGATCTAATCTAACACAGAGGAACAAGCTTTTTATTCCACTATGAAAAATGAAAAAAGAAAAAAAAAAGCCTGTTAATAACTATATCCAAAACCCAATGGCATGGGATAGAGTCCAACTCATAGGGACCATATAGGACAAAGTAAAATTATCCTAAAGGACTTCTGAGGCAGTCTTCATGGAAGCAGATGACATCCTCTTTTGCCTAAGCAGCAGTTGAAGAGTTCAAATCTTTGACCTTTGGTTGAAAGCTCAACACTTAACACACAGTGCTACAGGGGTCTCTATTGCAAATTCAAAAAACAGTAAGAGTTAAGAAAAATTGAAAGTCTTACTCTTTCAAGTACCTCATATGCATCTGAAGGTTACCCAGTCTATAAATCTCTTCCTTAGCCGATGATTAAGGAAGACCAAAGGATCACTGCTCTTGTTGGCGAAGAATACTGAAAGTGTCACACAATGCCAAAACAACAAGCACAACAAGATGTTAAGACTTCACCTCACATAATTTGAACATGTTACCAGGAAACATCAATCTCTAAAAAAGGACACAGAAAGAGCTAAGACCCTCAGTCAGAAGAAATGACAAAGCGGCTGCAACAATGAGCACAAATACAGGATACAGTGAGGATAATGGAGGACTATACAATGTTTCGTCCTGTTATACATAGAATCACTTAACCAACTCAACAGCATTTAACAAGATCAAAAAATAGCATTTACTAACATTAGCTACAATTTCAGGAATTGTACTGGGAACTCTAAAACCCATTTCCCTTAATTTTTAGAATGAAAATTTAATAATAATAATTTTTATAATGCACTTAAGCCCGAGCTCCAATTTACATATGGGAACCAAGAGGTTAAAAAAAGGATACATGGGGGCTGAGCCCTGGTGGCGTAGTGGTTGTGCACGGGACTGTGGCCCACTGGGACGGAGGTTCAATTCCAGCAGTGGGGCCTCCTACTCCCACCACCGGAGAGCAGTGATGCCCCCCCCCCCCAAAAAAAAGGATACATGATGACTTAACTATGTGGTTTGGAACTAGTAAATATGGAGTTCAATTTCAATCCACACCCTTCTATTTAAAAGGCTAATTTCAGAAACCCTTCATAAAACTATAATGTATTTCCAAATTTAGTAAAATACTTAGACAAAATTATTTATTACTTCTAACTCCTTTTCATTCAAAGAAATGGAAGAAAAAATACATTCTGCCAATCAACTAATAAAGAAAATATATACATATTAAACATTCTTTCACAGAAATTAAGGTATTAACAGCTAAACCTGAAGAAATGTCCAATAGCATTCTTTTTAACCTCTGAATAATCATGACTAATTTTTTCTTTCTTTTTTTTTTTTATTTAGGCATCATTGCCCTCTGGTGGGAGTGGGAGGCCCACCCTTGCTGCTGCTGGATTTGAACCGCTAAGCCAGTCGGCTGCAGTCCTGCACTCAACAACTACATTACCGGCTCAGCCCCATGACTAATTCTTCAAAAATAATACATAGATATCCTTTTATTACTCTTCGTAAGAGTGTGCAAACATTAAGGAGTAAAAACATTCATTTTCTTCAAGTTAAGATTTCGATTAACATATCTCTTATCAATACAGTAAAAACCAAATTGAGGGTACTGCCCATAAAATGCAGTGTCCCAAACTAATTTGACTTAGCAATCAGCTGTCGCCAAATCAATTCTGACTCACAGAGACTTCATCTAGTTTCAAGCAGACTCATTTTTCTTCTTTGGAGCTGCTAGTGGTGGTTTGAACCACTGACCTTGAGGTGAGCAATACAAAGGACACCTTTTAACTGTGCAACTCTTAGAACAAGTGTCCCAAATGCCACATTAAGCAACACTGCTCCAGATAATCCAAAACTGGCTTATTAATATTCTATAGATTATTTGAAACCCTGGTCATTCTGTCTAGGAAGTGTTGGTAGTGCTAAATAAAAGGTCAACAGTTCAAACTCACCAGCTGCTCTGAGGTTAGCGAGATGGGGAAGAGATCCAGCAGATAGCCTGGGTAATCCAATCTACGGTCACTATGCACTGGTGGGGGGGTGGGGGGGAAGGTACCTTGGGGGCACATCTTGGACTGCTAACCACAAACATTAGAGTTCAAACTCACTAGGCACTTCCTCAGAGAAAGATGAGTCTTTCTATTCTGGTAAAGATTTATAGCATAGGTAACCCCGTATAGAGTGATTTATGAATCAAATGGACTCAATGGCAGCAGCGCATGCTATTTTCTTCTGAATTGGTTAATTAATGGCATTATCAGAAACGAGTAAAATTCCAGGGAAAAAAAACTTTTTTCACAGTAAACTAAAATATACTATCTAAAAATATACTGTGCACACTTTATCAAATCTGGATAATTAATGTTTGGTAATTTGGGGGAGGTGGTTTGTCTATTAGTTAAAGCTGGGTGGGGGGAGCTCCTTCCACTTCATCTTTCTTAAGTTTCATAATCTCTAAAAGAATGTTCTTAAATATAAGACGTTTTGGCATAAATCCTCTAGTTTAGATTTGTTACTTCCTAACGAAAGTCATGTAGAAAGTGATTATTATGTACTCTCCATCAATACTTTCACAAGCTCCTTCCAGAAAATTCTAACATAAGGTATACACAGTTTAGTGTGTTTTCTGATACAAGCTCCAGAGGCATCCTGTAAAACACTTCCATGTATCCTATATTGTTTTTAAATACACACAGCAACCAAATTCATCTTAACCAACCGTAAAGTGACTTCGGCGTTTGTTAAACGCTCTTCCACACTTAGAATTATAAATGACAAGAAATCAAAAATTACCAGAAGAACAACACATTAACAATCGAGCAGACTGGGGTGTGTACTTAACACTTACTACCGAAGCCCTTAGTAAGAACGGAACTCGTAGACTCAAGAACGCATGATCAACGGAAGACCCTAGCTAACACCGATCTGGACAAACCCCCCTGCAGAATACGCTCAAGGTCGCTGGTCGCGGGTGAAAGGGAAACGTCTGTTCCCACCGTCCATCCATCTCGTACAACAGAAAGCTGCCCAAGTGTTTTTAACAGCGCCAGGAGAGGGTGCTGCGAATGCCGGAGCACCGCAGAGGACTGGGAATGTGCTAGTGGGCGGCACGCGAAGGCGAAAACCAGCCTTTTCGGTGCATCCCACAACTTCCCGGGACTTGGGGGCCCTCCACGTGAAAACCAACGGTCTGGTGGGGACGCAGTCACCCTCCCCCGGGGCGGCAGCGAGCCGGGCGGGCTCGCCCATTCCCTCCAACCACCCAAGCCCGCAGAGGCGCAGCCAGCCCTCCCCGCCCCCGCCCCCCGCCCCGCGCAGCTGACACCAGTTCCGAGAGCGGCGCCGACTCGGTCTCCGCTCGCGAGCATCCCGCGTTCCGCCCCGCCACCCGGGGCCCGCGGCGGGGCTGTTTCGCTTCCCCCCTGCCCGTGACCATCGCCCTCGTCACAGGCGACAGCAGGCCCCGGGTATTATGCAACTCCGAACATCTCGCCGCCGCCGCCGCCGCCGATTTTGGCGCATCGTCCCCTCCTCCACCCGCCCTCGAAAATACGCAGCGCCAGGGCTGCCCGCCCCGCACGCGGTGTGGAGTCCCACTTGTCACCCCGAGCCGCGAGCTGGCACCGCCTGGGCCCCTAGGACCTTACCGGAGCCAGACGGAGCCTCTCCGCGCAGCGCAGGCGGAAGCGCAAGCTCCGAGCAACAAAAGCAGGCGCTAAAGTACCGACGGCGCCGGAGGCGCTGGGCGCGCCGCGGCGGCGGCCATGTTCTCGGGGAGGGGTGCAGGGGGGCAGGGGCTCTCGGGGCGTCGGCAGCACCGGGCGGAAGGAACAATTCCAGCGCGGCGGCGGCGAACAAAGGAAAGCGCACTCGGCGCAAGGAGGCCCAGGAGGCCTTCGCCCCGCGCGGGCGTGACGGCCGGCAGGGGGCGCTGTGAGGGCGCGGCCCAGCCACCGGACAATGCGCCGCCACAGAGCTGGGCGGACGAAGGCGGGTGGACAGCCGTCAGCGCTCACCTGGGCGCCACCAGACGCCGACCTCCACCGCGGCGGCCCTGCGGCCTGCCCGCGCGCGCCTCGGGGCAACGATCCCGTCCGTCGCGCGCCTCATGCTCGGGTCCCTCTCGGTAGCAACGCTGCTCCCGGGACGCCCCTGCCCCCGCCTGCGGCGAAGAGGCCTCACCTGCCGACCCGCCAGATGGCTGTCCGCAAACCTTACGGGGGAGCTCCCGCCGTCCCTCTTCACAAGCTCCCCTGCCTGACTCAAACCCGAGCCAGACGGCGCCTCCCCGCCTCCCGGCCTCCACGGCGCACGCGCACTGGGCCCGCCAAACTGCGAGGCCACGCCGCTTCGGCGGCCCTCTCTGAGCCCGGATGAGATGCGCACGCGCTGCCGAGGCGGCCGCGCGGGGGCGGGGCCTAACAATTGCTCACCTGAAGACACTGGGCGGGGATGTCACTCGCCTGAAATCCGCGAAAGCTGCGAGTTCGTGGTGCCGGCTCTCGGCCGAATCCTTTCCCCGTCTGGCTGGCGTTCAGAGCGCCGAGCTCCAGGGAACCTGAGCGTGCCTCCTAGCTGCTGAAAATTAGGCAACGAACCCCGTTTTCGTTTTGTGTCGGCACCTCCTCACAGGCTGCTCTTTGTCCGTGGATTGTAAGCAGCAAGTCGTTCTGAGTCGTGCGCACCGTAAAGATTGATGGAACTGGATAAAATAGAGCATCCGGGTAAAAGGTGAGTTTTAACGTCAGTTAAACTGTAGTAACGCCGGTTCAGGACTGCAGAACTTAATCTCCTTAACCAAAAAAATATATTCGTTTCCTGTGGTTCGCTTGAGTCACATTCCTTTGGACACAAGTCATCTCGCAATGTCTCCGCCACGGAAAAAGCCTCTCTAGATCGCTCACCTTAACTTCAACCGAGAATCCTCACCCACAAAATAGGTGATCTTCCTGAGATTGGGTAGGGAAGGGATGTGAGTTCTGCAGTCCAGGAAACCACATTTTCGCTCTCCTCACCACAAGGAAAATAATTTCTTGTCAGGTGCCATCCAGTTAGTTCCAACTCATAGCAATCTTCTGTACACTGCTGCATCTCTGCAGGAGAAAGACTGGGCTTCCTTCAGCTAGAGTCTCAGACACCCACAAGTGGCAGCTAGGAGCTAGCTTTGTCTGCATTGCCATGAATTTGGTTTGGGGTGTCCATTTAATCAAGCATGATGTCCTTTCCCAAGCACTGCTCTCTCCTGAAAACATGTCCAGAGTACGTGGGATGAAGCCTTAGCACCCTCAGTTATTTATTTATTTTTTTGGGGGGGGTTTTTGGGGCATCACTGCTCTCCGGTGGTGGAAGTAGGAGGCCCAGCCCCACTGCTGGAATTGAACCTCCGTCCCAGTGGGCCACAGTCCCGCGCACAACCACTACGCCACCGGGGCTCAGCCCAGCATCCTCAGTTATAAGCAGCATTCTGACAGTATTTCTTCCTAAAGAGAGGTTTGTTCTTTTGTTTGTTTTGTTTTTTATGGGAGGGGCATCACTGCCCTCTGGTGGGAATGGGAGATCCAGCCTTGCTCCTGGAGAGCTGCTGCTGGATTTGAACCACCACGCCCCAGTGGGCCACAGTCTCACACCCAACCACTATGCCACCGGGGCTCAGCCCAGTCAGTGATATTTTCAATACTCCTCGACCTCATAATTTGCATGCATCCATTCTTCTACCATCTCCTTTCTTCATTCTCCAGCTTTCACATACATATTGAGACAACTGAAAATACAATGACTGGAATGAATTCAGGTGCCCCTAAATCTTCAAAGCAACATCTTCACTTTTTAACACTTTGGAGAAGTCAGATTTCTTGACTGCTGGATTTGAGCATGGATTTGGGCATGGATTTGGGAACCCCATAAAATGAGATCCTGGATGTGTGTTCTTTTAGCAGTCCATGGAACGTTCAATATTCTCCACCAGCACCATAACCTAGACTCAGATTCATCGTTGGTCTTCCTTATTCAATATCCAACTTTCACATACGTGTGAGGTGATTCAGGACACCTTAGTCATCAAGGTGACACCCTTATTCTTCGACACTTTGAAGAAGTCTGAGGCGGCAGATTAACTCCCGGCAGGGTGTCCTCCGGTTTCTTGATTGCTGCTTATGTGAGCAATGACTGGGGATCCAAGCAAGGCAAAATTCTTGATGATTTCATTCTTTTCTCTATTTATCATGATGTTACCTATGGTACAGTTGTGACGATTTTTACATTGAATTATAATTCCATACTGAATCCTGCGATCCTTGATCTTCATCAGCAAGCGCTTCAAGACTTAACTCTCAGCAAGCAAGGTTGTGTCATCTGTATATTGCAGTTTTTTAATAAGCCTTTCTCCAATCCTGATGACACACTTTTTTTTTTTTTTTTTTTTTTTAGGCATCACTGCCCTCAGGTGGTGGGAGTAGGAGGCCCAGCCTTTGCTCCTGGGAGCAGGAATTGAACCTCCATCCCAGTGGGCCGCAGTCCCGCGCACAACTACTACGCCACCGGGGCTCAGCCTTGTGGGTTTTTGTTTTTTTTTTTTTTGGATGACACACTCTTGCAAGAGATTAGGAGTCAAAAATTGCCAAGATTCCATGTTCATTTCTTTGACTTTCCCTTAAATGAAGATAATATTTGAGTAATTTAATTCTAAACAGCAAAAAAAGAGCAAAGGGGAGAAGAAACATCAAGAACAGTGTCTATAACTTCACAGAGTAGACTACAGAACTCAGAAGTCAAATCTGGTCTGAATACCAGCAGGGGTAGCGGCAGCAGAATCATAAGCAAGAGGGTGAGACAAAGCAGTGGATTTCCCAACTCATGAAGCTGGCTTGTGGAGTAGGGTACCTCTGGGCATTTAATTGGGGAGGTTTGATATAGGCAACCACTGAACTAGGTCTTCAGGCTGAAGCTTATTGGCTGCCTACAAAAAGCTTTATTACATTGCTGGAGCAAGGCAGAAGCCATTCAAGAGACTGACAACCAGGAAAAAAAAAACAGGCACAGACTGAATTGACTGAACAACTCTATCTCGAGCATTTCTCACCTGAACTGGAACCTGTTAACTTCCCTAATAAACCCTTAAATCATGAGAAGTTGGCTGAGAGTTTTACGTGGCCATTACAATGAATTATCAGACCCAACTGAGAAGCAGAGAGTATACCTTGGGAGGGGTGACTGGAAAGGATGTCTGACCTCAGCCTCATAGAAATGGGCATTGGGCAACACCTGATGAGCTTTTCTTTCTACCTTGTAAAGTTAGAGATCCGATGCTACCCACACATCATCATATGTACATTCATATAGGCTCCTGTACTTCCAGCAAGTGCACTTCCAGCAAATCAATTCTGCTTCATGGCAACCTGTGGGTTCCTATACTGCAGCTGTGTCAGTAGAAAGCTTCTTCTTCATCCCTATACACTCAAGGGTGGGGCAAAAGCTTTTCTGCTAAGGTTCCAAGTCATACACTCATTAGGTTATTCAAATAAGCTTAAACTTGTCTCCACCCTCTGTAGATGGCTACAAATATTTTCTCTGTTCTACAATTGCCTTAATCGTGCCAGGGTTCCTTTTTTGAAAAGTTTAAAGTGGTGACTTCTGAAGGAATTTGCTGGACCAGTTAAATTCAAGACTGACAGGTCAGCTCAGAGGTTACAGTGACTAGTTATTTTTTTTTTGGGGGGGTGGCATCACTGCTCTCCGGTGGTGGGAGTAGGAGGCCCAGCCCCTCTACTGGAATTGAACCTCTGTCCCAGTGGGCCGCTGTCCCATGCACAACCACTACGCCACCGGGGCTCAGCCCAGTGACTAGTTATTTGTGTGTGTGTGTGTGTGTGTGTGTGTGTGTTTCCAAAATTATACTCTTGATACATTTTGCCGAAAAACACAGGGAAATCACGGGGGATTATTAGTTGTTGTTGTTTTTTTATTAATTGAAAACAATATGGGGGCTGAGCTCCGGTGGCGTAGTGGTTGTGCGCAGGACTGCAGCCCACTGGGATGGAGGTTCAATTCCAGCTCCCAAGAGCAAAGGCTGGGCCTCCTACTCCCACCACCTAAGACAGTGATGCCTAAAATAAATAAATAAATAAATAAACAAATAAATAAAAAGAAAACAATATGGGTAAGCAAAAGGCCAGAAAAGTTGCATCAAGGGATTTTTTTTTGTCATAGCAATGAACCTGCTCATTCTTTTTTTTAAACCATTTTGCCGACATATGAGTCACATCTCATACAATTTAATGGCTTAAAGATAGTAAAAGGAATTGTACAGTTCTCACCATAGTTCTCGTACATTTTCTTTATTCCTGTATGCAGCATTATCAGCTCCCCATTACACCTAACCTGCCCAGCCATAACCCCAAGGAACTATCAATCTAATTATTGTTTCTGTAGATTCACCTACCCTGGATTTCATGTAAAGAAAGTCTTAAGAGGGAGTACCCCCCCACACACACACACACAAAAGCTTTCGTAGTACATATTTTTCCCAGTAGGCAAGCAAGCATCAAGCAACTTATGAGGAAAAGACCATCCCCCACAACTAACCATGGGTTCCGTAGGTGCAATTGTACAGTTAAGATATATGAAGATTATAATAAAGTCTTAGAAAGATGGGTGAGAAAGTAAAAGAGTCAGACACATTTCATGGTAACATGCTCATCTCCTGGATGGCTTTGATCTCAACAGCCAGCTCCACACACGCTGAGGGCAGGAAACCGAGGAGGGCTGGAGAGAGAAAGTGTATTGCTAACCAAGGTTTATATCTACTTAGGAGGCATGATTGCAGGTAACCGCACGCGTCACAGAAAGGGTCTATACAGTCGGCATACACATCACAGAAAGGGGAAGTGCAGTAGGCATAAGCGTGACAGGAAGGGGATGAGATGGGGGTGCACACATAACAGGAAGGGGAGGGAGTAGGCATACATGTGACAAGAAGGTTGGACCCTAGATTCATGATGGTGGCATAACATGGTGACCTTTGGGTGGGCTTGACCTCCCTAGGCTCTCCTACAAGGAAGTAGTCTATCATCCGTATCAGAAAGGAGTGGTCCTTCTTAGGGTGGAACAAACTATACAGTCCGATTGCTCTGGATATTTGATAACCCTTAAGGGGAATAACCCCTGACTTACTTCTATTGACCTCCAAGTGTATAGTCATTTGCCACGCATAGCAAGCAGCCAACTTTGGCATATATTTGGGGAAAACAACTTGGGAGAAATCTTATTATGATCCCACAGCAACTCACTCTGCGTTAGTGCTCCTAGTGGTGTCGCCTCGTAAGGTTCTCTCTGGTCATAGGGATTTTTCTGTGAAAGCACTTTCACTCAAACTTCATTTTTTGTGATGGCCGATTGACGAGAACAGCATGAGGCTGTGAAATTTTGTTTCCTGCTTGGGAAAAATGCCACAGAACCTTGTGATGTTGAACACAGCTTACAAGGACAGCGCTTTGGGAAAAACTCAAGTGGAAAAGTGGTTTTCTTATTTCAAAAAAGACGAACTATTGGTTGATGATAAACCTTGTTCTGGACATCCATCAACTTGATTAAAGCCCCAAAATGTCGACTTGTCATGCATTTGGAGTTTGTTCCACCAGGTCAGACTGTTAATCAAGCTTTCTATGTAGAGGCAGGCAACCATCTCAGTGTGCCAGCGTTTGACAAAACAACACATGCCTCTCTTGCTGACTCACCTGACCTCCCTCTGTGCAACTTCATCTTGGTTCCATAAATTCAGAGGGACACGAATGGGCAGAGATATAATGATGTGGAAGAGTTGAAGAAAAAAAATCACTGAGCCCCGGTGGCGTAGTGGTTGTGCGCGGAACTGCGGCCCACTGGGATGGAGGTTCAATTCCCGCTCACAGGAGCAAAGGCTGGGCCTCCTACTCCCACCACCAGGGCAGTAATGCCTTAAAAAAAAAAAAATCAAGGGAGGTGCTCATCCAAATAGATGAGTTTGAAAAATATTTCCAAGAATGGAATCACAGATTTGACATATGTATTCCGTGTAATGGAGAGTACTTTGAAGGTGATAAGATAGTTATATGAGAAAAAAATTAAATAATGTGGCTTTCAAAAAAATTCCTTCCCCCCCCCCCCTTTGGGTACCCCCAGCATACATACTTGCCCTCATGACAAGATCGTTGAAGTTATGGGTGGTATAACAAAGTGTGGTAAAGACCAGATGGTGCCCAGCTATCAGTAAGAATAGTGCCTGGGGTTCTGAAAAGCTTGTTTCAGGACAAGCAACCGTCCAACCAAAGTGTCAGCTAAGTCCACACAGAAGAAGCACACCAGCCTGTGGATCCAAGGATTTGAAATAATTAAAACCAAGAGGAGTGAACGGTATTCAAGCTCAAATTCTGAGCACCCCTTTTGCAGAAAGCTGCAGATGAGAGTGAAAGTCCCAAAACCATTTGCTGGTTAATCCATATGGATTAACCCTCTAGTGAATTCCCACCGAACATAGTCCAGAGATGTGACTGACCTTGCTATCAGACAAAGCATTGGGAAGTGGACTAATGCACATGTGGATAGGTTAAAATTGACACCTTACACTCCCTTTTGATCCACTTTAAATTAAATTTGTTTCCAGTTTTTATTATTTTCTGCTTTTCAATTGAGATATTTCTGTTTTATTTTGTTTTCGTTGGATTTGCTTTTAGTTTTTATGGGTTTTTTTACATTAAAACCAAGGATAGGCAAATCTGTAGACAATAGCTGGATTAGTAGTTTATTATGGGTATGGCAGGGAAGTGGGATGACCTAATAATTGGTATAAGGAAGGAGACAATGGGGCTGAGCCCCGGTGGCGTAGTGGTTGTGCACGGGACTGCGGCCCACTGGGACGGAGGTTCAATTCCAGCAGTGGGGCTGGGCCTCCTACTCTCACCACCAGGGCAGTGATGCCTAAAATAAATACATAAATAAATAAAAAGAAAAAAGAAAGGAGAAAATGTTCTGAAATTGATTATGGTAATTATTGCACAGCTCTTTTAAATATGTTTGTCATTGAATTGTGTGATATATGAATTATAGGACTACGAAATTTTTTTATTTTTCAAATAAAAACCAACAATGATAAAATGGAACACACAAAAATCTCAACCCAAGTGAAAACTGAAGATAATGGAAATTAGAACAAATTAAAAATGGGACAAAAGGGAAAACATGATATATATTAAGTTTTAACATAACTGCATAGGCAGTAATCCACATTCCAGAGCTCTATGTCTGAGGGCAAGACTATTCACATCCCTAGTCAGTGGTCAGAGGGAATTCAATGAAGGCTTAATCTGAGTAAGGGCCCTGCAAAGGGATTTGGGACTTTTGCTGTGATCTCTAGCCTTCTACAAACCACGTATCTGCTCATTTTTCAAGGGCAGTAGTAGCTGCCCCCAAAGTTTTTTGTTTTTCCATCCACAGTACAATCCTGATCTTCCCCCTTCAAACTTCTTTTAGTTTTCCAGACTCAATATTGAAAAGGAAGACAATTTGAGTCCCTTGGGTATGCAAAAACTCCAGAACTTTTTTAGAAGAATTAGATGGAAACATTACCTCTATTTAGAAATGCATAGCCCGAGGTGGAGACTAGATCAAAGCACAGTAGCTTCATTTTTCAGTAATTTGTTTAATAAAAGTTTCTATGGTTTTGTGTAAATACTTTTTTACTTATCCTTGTATATACACTGCCTTGGGGGAAAAGGCTTCATTGAAGACACTATGAAAATTCATTGCCGGTCTTCAGAAGGATTTGCCTAGACACACAGAAAGGAGTACCAAAGCACACTGACAACAGTCTCACCTACCTCTAGGTTCGGCCCCCTTGAACTCTAGACCCTTTAGCTTAATCCATTGGTTAAGATTCTCTTAAGCAGGAGAGGTCTGCTCCCCACCCCTTTAACTCTAGAAGAAGGCCCTGCATCCTTTGATTCACAGGGGGCCTCAGACAACTAATACCCATACAGAAGCGTCTTCCTTTTAAACAGAGAGGGAGCAATCCACCAATCTCCTCTCTTCTTGGAAATAAGACTGCAGAAGGATAGCACAAGGCCCCTCTCATCCCAGGAGTTTGTTTCTAATATACTTTTCCTAGAGGAAAAAAGACCCCAGACTCAAACATTGTATAGAGAACATATTATTTAGCCTTAAACTGGAGCCCTGGTGGTGTAGTGGTTATGTGTTGATCTGCATGGTTGACTGATTGAAACCACCAGTGCTCCTCAAAAGAAAAACTGTGCTTTCTATCTGAGCCCAGTAAACAACTTACTAAAACTGAGCAACTATCTGGTCAACTATTCCGCTTCCATCCATGTTACAGTCTTACAAACCCACTGGGTGATACGATGCATCGGCATTGCACTTGATGGCAGTGAGTTTGGTTGGTTTTATTATTATTATTATTATTATTATTATTAAACAGGACAAAGACAGAGACAAATCATCCTCGTTGAAGGAAACCATTAGTGTGAGGCACGTAGATTTTCTGCTGACTCACAGCCGTGGTTTCCATAAATACAATACAGAACAAAGGAAATCATCACAATTATGATCCACAGAAGGCACTAATCACTGTCAAGTCATAATACAGAAGTGGAGCTAGAACCATTATTGAGACACATACACAGCTAGAGATTTTTAAGAACTTATAGGATTGGTTCTGGAACTTTGACCTAATTGCATAGTGATCGTGGTATACTATGTGCTCCTGCATTATAATAAGGAGGACCCCAACTATTAACTTATAATAGATAGCACACCTGTTTTCCGTAAATAGCACTTGACCAAGTGCTACAGTCCTTTGAGCAACCCTGAAAGCAAAACTACCCCTCTCAACGTTTCCTTGGGAGCCCTTGCTTTTTGTGGGAGATAATTGCTGGTTTAATGGTCCAGTAGAACTCAATTGGTGTCTGAACTTACGTCAAAACTCAAAATGAAGTTAGATCTCCCATTGTGGACTCGGCCTTCTGCAAACGGAGTGCTTTCGCATTAAAACTAATACACATCTCCACGCATACTGTTTTTGAGCTTATCAACTTGTTCTGGAACCTCTACAAAATGGTTTGGCATCTGGCAAACCATTTAAACTGTCAGGGAGGGAACACCAAACGAAAAGAATAACCAAGAGAATATTCCATGTACTCTCCCAGCAAATTCCAACTGGATTCCAAGGAGTTTGAGGCACTTTATTAGCCTCTAGAAGGAGTACCATGTCTGTATACAGCATATATTTATACTTCATATGGGGAACATCCTGTCATGCTCAGAAAATGTTCACTAAATAGAGGATGCAAAGGGAAAAACAGCTTGAGCAACCATCTGGTCAACTATTCAGCTTCCATCCAATCTCTACTAGTTCACCTCTGTCTTCCTCTGGGTCATTTTCTGGACAACAGGGAAAAAATACTGTTCGATATTACCTGAAAGAAGGGTTGAGCCCCCGTGGCGTAAGTGGTTGAGTGCGGGACTGCAGCCTGTGGGCTTGGCGGTTCAAACCCAGCGGCAGCTCTCAGGCGCGTCACTGGGTAGCGCCCACAACCACCTGAGGCAGTGATGCCCAATAAAAAAAAAAAAAGAAGAAGAAGAAGAAGCTAGGCCAGAGCATGATTTAAAAAGGGCAAAGAGAAATATTACCTGAAAGAAACCTACCATGATCACCTGCACAAGTAGATTAGATTGCCTGCTTTTATTCTCCTACTTACATCTCTGTTGGGTTTTCCTTGACAACACATCCCATTTCATAATTATGTACCATACTTACTTATGTATTATCTCTTCCTTCTACAATAAAGTTGAAAGTGAAACTAAATAAATATCAATATACTCCCTAAAGCAAAGTAAACGCTCAATAACTTTCTTATTGTGATATATTCATTGTTCTTAGAATGTTGAGTTATTACAACATAATCATGTAAAGAGTCTTAAATACCGGAAGACTGGGTAATTTAAATTATCCTTAGACACCCTTACAGGTTATGGCAAAGAACAAAAGGAAAGATACAAACAGCCGAATGACACACACGTAAGGTGTGTTAGGCCAAGTTGTCTAGAGAAGCAAACCCAGTGACGCTCATCTGTATAACTACTGTGGTAGTTAAATAATTTCATTTTAACTTGCCAAGTAGGTGATTGATAGGAGTAGTGTCTAGCCTGTCAGTCAGATCACAGCCTCATTGATGCCTATTCATAATTCTGGGAGTTTCCTCTCTTCCTCTGGAGGTGGAACACCCTCTCTCTGTTTCACCTTCCTGTTGACAAGCCTCATGGAACCATGATGCTGGCAGCCAGAGCCTTGGAGATGCTTCCACTACTACTGGACCCACAGGACTTTCCACCCACCAGTCTGTGGTCTTTCTATGTCTGACAACATTGCATGTGCTGCGTGAGTCTGAAGAAAAATTCATGGGCTAATCCCAGACTTATGGGATAATATGGAATTTATGAATTTGATCTGGGCTGGGATGTTTTATTGGTGTATAATCACTTCTTGATATAAATTCTCTCTTACTGTATGAGTGTCAATAAATTTGTTTCTCTACTCAACCTGGACTAATAGAGAATTTTATATCAAGAAGTCATTATATATCAAAAAGGCATCCCAGCCCAGTTCAATCTTAGTGCATAGGTCTGATGCTAGTCCATAAGTCCCTCTTCAGACTCACATAGCCATATGTCAGTGGTACAGAAAAGTGAGACAGGATAGAGGAAGATCACAGGCTGGTAGATGCAGAGTCCCGTGGATCCAAAGTCAGTGAAAACATGGAAGGATACCAGCAGCTCTCAGGACCAGTCTCTGCAAGCTCTGCAAGCTGGAAGATGAAGGGCAGAGAGAAAAGAAGATTTCTGGTTGCCCCCCTCCTCCCCACTTTAAGAATGCCACACCCCCATGGAGGCAAAGTCAATAAAGTGGATTCTGTTAGCAAACATTGTAGCTCTCCCACTTCAGCTTTGGTCTACTTAGCTTTAAGTTTTAATTCTTGCTGCCAGGAAGTACAGGCATCCCCTTCTAGAGGAACCTCTCCAGTAGTTGCTGAGAAAATCTTCTCTGTACTTCTTATCTGACAACTATCTTTTCCAGCATCTCCTTCATTTGATTCTCTCTTGATAACTGCCTCTGTGAACACTGGTTGTGAGTTCAATAAAAATAAAACCTTTGACCACTTGCAACTTTTCTCCATTTATTGTGATGTTACCTATTGGTCCAGTTGTGAAGATTTTGGTCTTTTTAAAATTTATTTGTCTGTTTATTCATTCTTGTTATTGTTGTTTATTTATTCTTACACTAAATTTCAATCCATATAGATGACTGTAATCCTTGATTACTTGTTTCAAGTCCTTCTTACTCTCAGCAATCAAGGTTGTGTCATCTGCCTTCCTCCAATATTAATGCCATTTTCTCTTTTTTTAGTCATTTTTGGGGGTAACTTGTACAGCTTTTAGCACAATCAATACATGCATTCACTGTGTCAAGCTAATGCCATTTTCTTTCTTTTTTTGCATATAAAGGGTTTTCTGTTTGTTTAATACATATGAAAAGTGCTCGCTTCAGCAGCACATATACTGATACATATAAAAAGAATGCAGATACAAAGAATTGAGACATGAGAAAGCAATGGTTCAACACTAATGAGTCTACAAAAATTGGGGTGTGGGAAGGTAGAAAAGATAGCGTAAACATTTTGAAGAAATTGGAAACTGCACCAAAATAAGCTGATGAAATCCCTAATCACGCTTATGTACAGTCTTCTTAAGACTCATTCCATGATATTTATTAAACTAGAGAGTCTCAATTGACTGCTCTAGGGTCCCTCACATGTAAAAACTGAAATAAGGGGATTCCCTGACTGGTCCCCATGTTGTTAAATATTCTCCCCACCCCCAGCTTCTTCATGAAGCAGGCCTCTATCCCCATCACTTGAAAAAGGATGTGAATAGACTTCTGTCTGCGAACACTACCCCTCATACTTCCTCTGTGTACCAGGTCTTCGTTTGTGTTCTAGGAACACCATATCATATCCTGTTAAGCTGGACATCTAAGCTAAGCATATTGGACAATGACTGACAAGGTGTGGCAGTCATGTGCTTATGTTAATTTTATGATTGAAATGTAGGGGTGGATCTAGCCTGTTAATCTGGAGATAGCCATTGAGGAGCCAATGAGGCCTCTGTGTGGGCATGACTTTCTCCTGAGACTTCTGGGAAATCTCTGATATTTCCCTCATGAAGATGAGAAGCCATCTTCCCCAGTTGTTGGGAGTTAGTCTCAGAGACGATGAATCACAGACAAGATAAGATGGCAGCATCCGAGAAGCTGGAGGAGTTGGAGGAGAAGCCACTCAGCTTTGTCCTCATGGAGCCAGACCTCTGAAGCTGGGGTGGCCACATGGAGACCTCTGCCAGCGCTGAGTTGCTTCTGCTGTTGATGGACCCTGAGCCCTGGAAGTAAGGAGCCATGTGGAGATCCCTGCCAGTGCTGGAATTCTGCATCCACTGACCTGTAACTTCGTGAGTCGGAAGGAGATTTTATAGACTGATTTCGGGCATATGGGTTAATATCGGACTTATGACTTTGACCTGGACTGGGCTCAATGTCCTGTTCCTCTTGTAGATAAACCCTTTCTTTATATCTGTATGCATGTCTATGAAATTTGTTCCTCTAGTCTACCCAGACTAACACACAAGGAAAATAAATTTTATAAATGATAAACTCAATTCATTTGGTGTATTTTTTTTTAAGGCATCACTGCCCTCAGGTGGTGGGAGTAGGAGGCCCAGCCTTTGCTCCTGGGAGCTGGAATTGAACTTCCATCCCAGTGGGCCGCAGTCCCGCGCACAACCACTACGCCACCGGGGCTCAGCCCATTTGGTGTCTTTTTAAAGGTGCAATACTTTTCTTATTTATCAGTAAGAGAAATTAGAAATTATCTTCCAAAATCTCAGCAAACAGCAAACAGATTTTCTTAAAAGTCACAGTTAAGTATGTAGTACATCCTAGAAAAGAGGAGGGCAAAGACAGGCTCCACCCTCTGTCATGAGTTTCATCAAATACTGAACCTACTGTAGGGTGGAAAGAAAGGGAACTTTCAAAAAAGAATATGTTTTCAAATGAGGCCTTTACCATACTCCTTCATAAGAGCACCAAGTGGGGAACATGGTTTCTAAACTTGATCTATGAGTGGAATATAACTGCAACCCCGTCTTCCTCCCTTAGGCCAGGGCGCTGTCCACTGACTAATGAATTAAAAAGTAAAACTAGGGCTGAGCCCCAGTGGCTTCAGTGGTTGAGTGTGGGACTATGACCTGTGAACTTGGGGGTTCAAATCCAGCAGCGACACTCAGGAGCAGCGCTGGGTAGCTCCCATGACCACCAGCCCCCGCCAAAAAAAATAAATAAATAAAACTAAGTGAAATGAGCTCCTCTTACACTTCTTCCCACCCCATCCCCAAAAAGGAAAAACAACACAAAACACTAAAATATTCCAGATTACTCATTACTCTCTAAAATGGAGCCAGGGAGCAGCTTCCGAAATTCAAATTAGTTTGTTACAGAGTCATCAACAAGCATGCCTTGCTTTAAAAAAAAAAAAAA
>PVJH01034341.1:0-20707 GCA_004026705.1 Nesogale talazaci | reverse complement strand
ACACACACACACACACACACACACACACCTCTTTATCTGCAACCTCAGATGTAATAAAAAAATGTGTTTCCACAAGGCACCAAAGGTACTCTGTTGTGAAAAGGGCAAATACTGTGAACCCCACCTCATAACTCTGTGTGTCATTTTCCCTCAGAACCCCGGCAGTGCTGCCCCAGGAGGGAGACGAGACCAGTGGAACCTAACTGATGTCACCCGGGGGCTGTGTGTGTGCGTGTGTGTGTGCGCGCGCGCGTGCACGTGCCTGCCTTCTGGTTGGTGCTGGTGTCCTCAAGAGCAGGAAGGAAGCAGTCGGCACCTACTTCTGCCCCCTTCCCCTGTCTGCCTTTCGTGTACCACAGCAGTCTTCTCTTTTGCTTTAAAAAACGAACTATTCCTACTGTTATTAAGAATACAGAGGCACATACGCCAATTAGACCTTTTGTACACCCACAATGTGGCGATGCAGATTGGAATAGGTTGTGTCACCAGGCTGTTTTTGTGAGAGACTTTGGGCCACATGAACAAGAGGAAGAAATGGTCAAGCCCGTGAGGGATTGCACGTTCTGGACTGGGAAGGAAAGCACACAGAAAGAAACCCGCCAGGTATGAATTCATTAGCGGAACCCCAGATACACACCTGGGCATCCGCTTCAATGTCTGATATGCTTTTAGTTGTCAACAGTGCCGGCAAGAAAAGGTTTTAATGTTCCTTGCTGACATTTCACTGTGTCTTGTTCACTGCAGCACAAACCTGAAATTATGCACCATGAAGGCTAATAGTACAGCTATTCATTCGACAAGCATCCGTTGGCCAGCTGGACAGGTCAGACACTTTGCTAAGCACCAGGATGACAAGCTCAGAGGCTTGGTGTTTGCACCTAAGCAGTCGTAGTCTGATGGGGAGGATGGTAAATGAGTGACTGTCGCTTCACAGGTATGATGGGGCCGGGAGTGGAGGCTGCATACACCCTAGCACAGGAACAGTGGGAAGGGCTCCTTGGGGAGGGCAACGGTGATTAACTAGAAGCTTTGCATGGACAGAGTAATGTGGAGAGCCTAAGACTGAGCTGCTTGGACACTGACTGGTGCACATAGCTTGGTTGCAAGCACAATGGTTGGGGGATGGTTGGAGTCCCACATCTAAACCCCTAGACTCAGCATTACTCTCTGCATTTTTAAACATGTGAAGCAGAAATTCAGCCGTCTTTTTGTGTCACCGACCCTGGGTCCAACCCCACTGTCTGGCCGGGACACATCTACCAGCACCACCATTGTAACGTCGGAAGGGCAGACACTGCTTCTGCAAAGTGACATCTTTGAAGTATTTGGTGTTTTTCTGGATATGCATGACTTTAATGGCCTGGGTAGTTTCATGAGTGTTCTTAAAGAGGACCTGGAAGTTCGACCGTCTTGATTTCCAGGATTTTGTAGGGTTTTCTGAGTCAAGTGAACAGCAAACCATTTTGGCAGATCACCTCTAGTTGCTGCAGGAAGAGGAAGTCTTGGTGATCTTTCAACCTCCTCCTACCTTGACCATTTCATGATATTACAAAGATTAAACATGACATGTTTATATTGTAGTACTCATTAGACATCTTTTAAAAATGGGCAGTTTTAATATAACTAGAGCTTGTAAGGGCATAAAATGTCTCATTTTGCCCATCAAACTGTCTTAGTTTTAGATAATTTTTAGATGAGCTGTGTTTCAAAACTCTCATATCTCTATGTCTTGAAATTATTTTTCTATCTCTCAATGAAGACAGGTTTCAGGGCTAATTCAGGCAGGCTTTTGTGACAGCATGATCCATTCTAGAGAAAAGCTGTTTTGCTAGCACTCATGAACTGGCTGTGCTCTAGGCATGATTCCCAACCCATCTGGGGCCACGAGTCACTTTAAGCAATCTGCATCTGAGCAGGTCACATAACCTACTGTGCTGTATTTCAGCAGCCTGTTGTTGGGAACTGACTTTCCCTGACTGGAAATATCAAGAAAGATCTTTGATAAGACAACGTCTCTGTTAGTTCTGCAAGGAAAGCACTGGTTGCCTCAGGTAGTTTAACGAATATGTTGAAATGTTCCAGAGATAGTGTCAGCTGAAGGTCACACAGAAGGAACTGGCATAGAACCAGGAGCTTCCTGAGGGTAAGAACTGTGTTTTGTTGATTAAGGCCTGGTTCATAGTGAGCACTCAAGACCAATGAATGAATGAGTGAATGAATGAATGAACGAATTGGAAGCTTCAGAGAAACAGTGTTGTATAAAGAATTGAGAAGGAGGAGACTTTGATTCTAAATCCACTTCTACTTTGAACTAGCTGAGTAATCTTGGGGCAGAGACTTTGGCTTCTTGGATGATAGTGCTTTGCTTGTAAAATTAAAAGGGCTGGGTTAAATCGATGGTTTCCTGATTTACAAATCGTGCCAGGCTGGATTCCTCCTTCCCAGTACTCCTGCTTCCATAGTGCTCCTCCCAGTGGAGGAATAGTCATCCTCACTATTTGAATTTTAGAGTTACCAAGGACTTGCTTTGACTAATGCAAGGGATGACAAACTTTGGAACATGTAAGAGCCAGTCCTGTCCCTCACAACAATTTAAAAAATTATTTGAGATTCCTAGACACAAATTAACAAATGAAATCACACATATGTACTAAAAGAGCAGCACATGGTTTAGGGTTTACCTTTCCCTGGGCTAATGCCCTTTGGGCAAAGGGACATCGCTTAAAAAAATCATTTTATGGGGGTTCATACAACTCTTATCACAATCCACCCAACATCCATTGTGTCAAGCACATTGTTACTTTTGTTGCCATCAACATCTGTGCTTCCTCCCTCATGAACCCTTGATAATTTATAGATTATTATTTTTTCATGTCTTATACTGACCGATGTCTCCCTTTACCCACTAATCTGTTGTCCATCCCCCTGGGAGGGGGTTCTAGGTAGATATCATTGTGATTGGTTCCCTCTTTCTCCCCTTTATTGTCCTGATATGGATACTCTCAGGGGATTATCTGTTCTGGATTCCCTGTGTTTCCAGCTCTTATCTGTACCTCTGTCTAGCCAGATTTGTAAGGTAGAATTGGGGTCATAATAGTGGGTGAGAAGAAGTGTTAAAGAACTAGAGGAAAGGGCTGAGCCCCGGTGGCGTAAGTGGTTGAGTGCGGAACTGCAGCCCGTGGGCTTGGCAGTTCAAATCCAGCGGTGGCTGGGTAGCGCCCATGACCACCAGAGGCAGTGATGCCCACAAAAAAAAAAAAAAAAAGAACTAGAGGAAAGCTGTATGTTTCATGGGTGCTATACTGCACACTGACTGGCTCATCTCCTCCCCACAACCCTGCTGTAAGGATATGTCCAGTTGCCTACAAATGGGCTTTGGGTCTCCATTCTGCCTTCCCTCTCATTTACAATGCTATGATTTTTTGTTCTGGGTCTTTGATGCCTGATACCTGATCTTATTGATATCCTGTGATCACACAGGCTAGTGTGTTTCTTCCATGTAGGCTTTGTTGCTTCTCAGCTAGATGGCCACTTGTTTATCTTCAAGCCTTTAAGAGCTTAGATACTATATCTTTTGATAGCCAGGCACCATCATCTTTCTTCACCACATTTGCTTATGCACCACTTTGTCTTCAGGGTTTGTGTTGGGAAGGTATCATAGATTGCCAGGTTAAAAGAACAAAGTGTTCTTGCATTGAGGGAGTACTTGAGTAGAGGCCCAATGTCTTTCTGGTACTTTAATACTAAATCTATAAATATATGTACATAGATCTATTTCCCCATCATCATATATAAGTATATTTGCATATGTAAATGCCTGTTTTTAGACCTCTGTAAATGCCTTTTGCCTCCTAGTTTTTGCTTCTATTTCCTTTTACTTTCCTGTTCATGTTCAGCCTTCATTTGGGTTTCGGTAATTGTCCTTAGTTACATTGCCTTTGATCAAGCCCTACCAAACCTCCTACAACCTCCTTGCCATTGTTTTAGATCACTTGTTCCCTTATCCCTGGGTTTGTTAACACCCGCTTCCTTTCCCCTGCCCCCCCTCTCCCATGTGCCCCATAACCATCGACCTTGTTGTTTTCTCCTCCAGGTCTCTCCTGCCTATTTTATCTAGATAGACATGTAGAGATAATAATATGCACAAAAACCAGACAGAGAAAAACAAAGTACGTGGGACACATGGGAGATGGGGAGGACTGGGAAAGGTGGTGGTGTTGACTGACCCAGGGATAAGGGACAAAAAGTGTTTCAAAATCAGTGACAAAGTGGGTGTGAGAGGCCTGATAGGGATTGATCAAGAGTAACTTAACAGAGAGAAAATATTGAAACCCCAATGGAGGCTGAGCATTATAGTGGGACAAGAGGAAAGTAAAAGGAAATAGAGAAAAGAACTGGGAGGTAAAGGGTACTTATAGAGGTCTAAATATAGGCATGTACATAGGTGAAAATATTTATATAGGACAATGGGGAAATAGATCAATGTGCATATACTTATAGTGTTAGTATTAGGACAGTGGATTGGCAATGGACCTCAAGTACTTCCTCAGTACAAGAACATTTTGTTCTATTAAATTGGAATTCCATGATGCTCACGTTCCCTAAATGATCACTGAAGACAAATGTGCATTTAAGCAGGTGTGGTGAAGAAAGCGGATGGTGCCTGGCTATCAAAAGATGTAGTGTCTGGGGTCTTAAAGACTTGAAAGTAAACAAGCGGCCATCTAGATCAGAAGCAACAAAGCCCACACGGAAGAAGCACACCTGCCTGTGGGACCACGAGGTGTTGAAGGGATCCAGATATCAAAGAACTAAAAATTGTATCATTATAAATGAGGGAGAGTACTAAGTGGGGACCCAAAGCCCATCAATAAGTAAAGTGACATCCCCTCGCAGAGGGGTTGCAGGGAGGAGAGGAACCAATCTAGGTATATTGTGGCAACAATGAGGCATGCAACTTTCCTCTAGTTCTCAAATGCTTCCTCTCACCCACTACCATGATCCCAATTTTACCAGACAAATCCAGCTAGACCAGGGGATGTACACTGGAGCCAGAAACATGGGGAATTTTGGATAGACCCCTTTGGGACCAGTGGTGGTTGTGGTCATACCAGGAGGATGGAGTGGAAGGGGGAAACCAATTGCAGGGATCTACATATGATCTCCTTTCTGGAGTATGGGCAGCGGGGAAGAAGGTGAAGGAACACATTTGACAGTGTATAACATGAAAAAGTAATAACAGTTTGTATATTAATAAGGGTTTAAGGGGGAGTGGGGATGGAGAGGAAATATGGGGAGCTGGTACTGGAGGCCTAAGTGGAGGGAGGATGTTTTGAGACTGATGATGGCAACAGGTGTGCAAATGTGGTATGCATGCAATTGATGTATGTACTGATCATGATGGTAGTTGTATGAGTCCCCAATAAAATGATTTATAAAAATAAAGAGGGGAAGAGAGGAGCTGATACCAAGGGCTCAAGTAGAAAATATTTGGAAATGATGATGGCAACATGTGTACAAGTGTGCTTGATACAAATGATGTATGGAATGTTATAAGAGCTATGAGTCCCCAATAAATCATTGAAAAAATCAAAACAAAAACAAAGCACTAAAAGAAAATGAAACAACAACAATAAGAAAAGAACCAATAACAAAAAAGAAAAGAAAAGAAGAGAAAAGCCTATAATAAGTTCAAGGTCTTTTTGTGGACTTTTAGGAGTGCTTTCCTGCTGAGTCTAAAGGAGTGCCACATCCTGGCCCCAAAGTCTATTTTTCTTATTCCCTGGGGACTTGATTGCTCTGCTCTCCATGCTGTTCTGTTGCTTAACCTCAGTGTTTCTGCCTCAGTATGGTGGGGTCACAGCGGACACTATTCCCACACTGTGTCTCTAGTGTTGTCCCCCAGGTGCATCTCTCTTAAGCTGAACATTTTAACATCAAGTATGTGGTTTGCCACATCTGTGTTCTTTTAGCCATGAGATTGGCAATAATCTGGACAGTGGAATTCTCCTCAGCATGTTAACCAGAATGGAGACACATTAGCTCTTATTTCTGAATGTTTTATTGTAGTTTTGGGGAAAAATTTACAGAGCAAACTAGTTTTTCAGTCAATGATTTACATATCTTGGGTGGTGGCATTGGTTGCAATTCCCTTAATGAAATGGGGCTCTTTCCACCTCCTCCCTTGGTTCCATGCTTCCCTTCACTCTTTTCCCTACCCCTTCCAGCTTTGAGTTTAGGCAGACTACCCTTGCTGTCTTCTGTAGTTGATTGCATGGAGGAGTATGTCCTCTAGAGTCATTACTCATTTTACAGGTCTGTTGATTATTCGCTGAAAGTTGAGTGCTCTGGGTGGCCTCAGCACCAGGTTTGCAGGCTGTCTAAGAGGCACAATCTCAGGGTTTGCCCCAGATTTTGTTTGTTTGTTTTTTTTTTTGTGGACATCGCTGCCTCTGGTGGTTGTGGGCGCTACCCAGTGCCGCTCCTGAGAGCCGCTGCTGGATTTGAACTGCCAAGCCTGCGGGCTGCAGTCCCACACTCAACCACTTATGCCACCTGGGCTCAGCCTTCTCCCAGATTTTATCAGAGCAGTAGACTGATTTTTAAAATGCTTTTGAATTTTGTTTTACATTTTTCCTCCCTCTCTATCCAGGATCTTCTATTTTGATCCTGACATGAACAGTACTTATTCTAAGTAAAGTTTTCCTAACCTTAACGATGCATCACCATCACCTGCAGATTTGAAAAATATTCCTGAATGATCTTTGAACTTTTGGGAATGAGTGCACGTTTTATAGTTTTAGAAAGTTCACCAGGAGAATGTACAAATATCCAGAATTTATTTTGAAATGTGTTTTTAAAAATGTACTGATAGATAAAGGGTTGTGTGATGACTTCAGTATGTTGTTAGGTGCAGTTGAGTCAGTTCTGACTCATAGCAAAATATTGAATGATTCAGGAAGCATTAAGAAATGGAAAAATTAATAGAGCCACTGTATCAAAAAGAATTAGTTGATAAAGGAAGTGGGTGTTAACAAGCCCAGGAACAAGGGAACAAGAAGTCATCTAAAGTTGGGCACGATCTAGTTCTTCCGGTTTTAGGGTAGCAGAGGCTATGGTTGCTGTGATCCATTGGTTCGCTGTGCTATTTCCTTGCTTTTTATTTTCCTCACTTTTCATTAATTTGGATTGGGAGAGAATGATAGCTGCATCTTAGATGGCCACTTGCAAGCTTTTATGACTGTAGTCCCTAATTGCCAAAGCAGAATATAGAAAATAATCTTTGTGGAGTATGTATCCTACCTGACCTAGATGTTCCCTGAGACTGTGACATCCAGTCCCCTAGCCCAGTGCACACTAAACTTTTGATGAATATGTAGCATTAGCTCGAAAAGAAGCAGAAAGAGGGGGCAGAGAAAGCGAGAACAGGAAGGAAAGGAAGTAGAAGAGGAGAGGGAGAGCAAAAATAAAATGGAAGATTAGTGAACTTATGTGTTATAAAACCTAACCTAACTTCTTTTTTTCCCTTCCCCCCACTCCCCATCACTGCCCTGATGGGAGTAGGAAGCCCAGCCTTGCTCCTCGAGAGCTGCTGCTGGATTTCAACCGTCAACCCTGTGGGCTGCAGTCTTGCACACAACCACCAGGGCTCAGCTAAAACCCAACCTAGCTTATTCTAAGTAAAGTTTTCCTAACCTTAACGATGCATCACCATCACCTGCAGATTTGAAAAATATTCCTGAATGATCTTTGAACTTTTGGGAATGAGTGCACATGTTTTATAGTTTTAGAAAGTTCACCAGGAGAATGTACAAATATCCAGAATTTACTTTGAAATGTGTTTTTAAAAATGTACTGATAGATAAAGGGTTGTGTGATGACTTCAGTATGTTGTTAGGTGCAGTTGAGTCAGTTCTGACTCATAGCAAAATATTGAATGATTCAGGAAGCATTAAGAGATGGAAAAAATTAATAGAGCCACTGTATCAAAAAGAACTAGTTGATAAGCCACCATTTCAGGAGATAGCATATACGTAAGAACTATTGGTGCTGAAGAAAGAAGTTCAATCTGCACTGAATGCATTAGCCAAAAACACAGCTCCAAGAATTGATGGAATACCCAGTGAAGTGTTTCAGAAGCTGAAGGAGCACTGGAAACATTCATCTATGGTGGGAAATTTGGAAGAGACCCATAATTGTGCTTTGCCCCAATCCAAAGAAAGGTGACTCAACAGAATGGTTAGATGGTAGAACGATATCATCCAGAAGAAAAATTTTGCTCCAGATCACCCAACAAAGGTCTTCACAGTTCACTGACAAGAAACTGCCATGAGTTTAGGCCAGATTCAGAAGAGGACTTAGAACAAGGGATATAATTGCTGATATTAGAAAGATCTTGGTTCGAATCAGAGAGTATCAGAAATATGTTAAATTGTGTTTCATTGGCTATGCAAAGGCATTCGAATGTGTGAACCATAACAAACGGTGGGAAGAAGAATGGGGATTCCAGAATATTTCATTGTGCTCATGAGGAACTTGTACATGAATCAAGAGATTGTTGTGCAAACAGACCAAGGACATACTGCATGGTTTAAAATCAATACATTGCACTTCAGGATTGTATTCTGAGATGATAACTTTTTATGGAAGAAGAAAGCCTCATCTTTCTTCTCTTCTTCAGAGATGATTTAAAAACAGGCTGTATTTTTATTTGGCTCAGGTTACTTCATAGGCACATTGTTCTGACTTTGCAGACTCTCATCCCTGTTTTCTTTCATGAGGGGTATATCCCTACTGTTGTGATTTGTCCCCTGTGTGTAATGCTCCTTCTTTGAATCCCTCTTCATTTTAGAGGGTCACTTCCAAATGTACAGCGTTCATTTCTTCTTTGATACTTTCAGGTATCTCTCAGTTTCTCCAAGACAAGGTTGCTGAGCATCCAGCCACAGTGCATTTAAAAGAATCTCTAGGTAACACGCACCTAAAACCGACTTTGTTAATTCTACACTGTCCTGCATAAGCTTGAATCATTGGATCCCCAGATGAGAAGTCCATTGAGAGACTGGAACTCTAAAAAACATAAAAATTATCAGTGGTGTTTACTAGGTCAATGAATACCAGATTTGGCCTCTGCTTATTCTCCTATACTCAATGACACTTCACCATCAACTCCAGTCCACATCCTCTTTGTAAAGATGCTAACACCCCAGACCATTAGTGAATGTCTTTTTAGCTATTTGTTTTATATCTTAATTTTGATTTCTGGTATCCATGCCAGTAACAGAGTCATCATCTTATTCAGAGGCTGTCTATGACAATAAAATTGAACAAAAAGCATGCTTTTGTTTTTTCTTCTAGGGAGAGGAGATAAGAAGACATTAGAAGGCTTCCATATGAATCTTTCAGGATCCATCCTGGCAAAGACCCTCTTAGAACTGGCTCTTAAAAAAAGGCCACGGTCTATAATTTAAATTCACAGTTGATAATTAATGGTGTTTCCAAAAAGATGTCAACATGTAGCTAGGGAGATATGGAGTGTGAGTTCTCCATTCACATAAAAACCCTCCTTATCATGGCTCCTAGACTATTATTAATGCAAGACAAGGTAGCCATTTATCTTTTACAATAGGTCTCCATTTTCAACAACATAGCTTAAGGAATTTGAGTTACGGAGACTTTATTAAAGCATCACACATCTTCCATCCCTTTCTCTTCCTTCGGTCAAAAGACATATGTTGAAAGCCCATTAAGTGCCAGGAATCTTGCTAGGTGCAGCATTAAAAAAAAGGGTGTGCATGTATGTGTGTGTGTGTGTGTGTGTGTAGGTGTGATTTCAGCCATCTGGAACATTTAGGAAATTCCACCCTCCAATAACTGCTATCATTGCTTTGAAGCAAATAGTCAACTGCAGGGATGCCCAATCTCCCTGAGCTGACTGCCCGAGGAGAATGTGGGTTGGGCTGAAGTTGGCCAGGTTTCTCACTGTTTAACATTCTCGTCATTACTCAACTGCAGATCTGAGAATGAGGGGCAGGCTCAGGTCCACCCAGACCAAGCCGAGACCCTATAGGGTCAGCAAGGTGGGTTCTACATGCTGTTTTGACTACAACAGTTTTCCATGCATTTGCTGCAAAAGTTATTCCTGGTTGGTAATATGTAACTGGAAAATTTAGGATCCTTGCATTTTAACAGGTAGCTGAGCTTGTGTGTGGCAATAACGAGGTCGTTCATTTAGAGTAGACAGCAGCCCCCAGAGGAAAGTCTCCTTTAGAGTCAGCATCACAAACAACTGAGCAAGGCTCTCACTTGGGCCACTGGACACACATTTTGTTAGAGAAAAAAGAGAAAAGCTCTAATGGGGAGCTAATAACAGTGGATACAGCAATGAAGAAAATGTTCTAAAGTGATTGTGAGGAATGCACAACAACTCTTTAATGTGTGAAAGTCCCTGTATTGTATGATACATAAATTACATGTTAATACAACTGGGGAAACACAGCAACTGTTCTATAACAGGAGGGAAGAACTTTCATCACTTTGCCCACCTGATAGCTTGTTTTGATACTCTTCAATGTATCCAAACCCAAAGCCAGCTCACTGCAGACACACCTCCACTGTGGGTTTCTGAGGCTGTAACTGTTTACAGGAGTAGAAAACCCAGTCTTTTCGCCAAAGTAGTTTTGAAATGCCAACCACGCAAATTGTAGACCAATGAGTAGCCACTCCACCACCAGGGGTCCACTAGAAATGAGTCAATTGTCGTTAAAAGAAAATAAATCACTTCTCTTAAATCTTTAGTTCAGTGGAGCCTGAAGCAAAATGGAAGACAAATACCTTGTGAATGTTACATTTTGCAGGGCCCAAAGGGTTACAACCCCCCAAACCACTAGCTGTTACCTTACTTCATTCTTACAATAGTCAAACATTGTTCTCCTAAAGTAAAATGAGCCTATCCGAGTATCTCAAAAGGTTAAGCTCTGAGTTATTCGGTTGAGAGGTTGGTGATTTGAACCCATTTAAGGGGCTTCCCAAACAGGCCTGGGAACCTGTCTCTGAGTCGCCATAGGCTTGAAAATCCCGTGAAGCCGTCCGCCCTGCTCACATGGGGTCACGTGAGTCAGAATCAACAGTAGTCAATGCCAACCAACTCTCCAGGGTGAACGGCCACCTTGACGTCATCAGTGCAGAGTGCCAACAAGAGTGTCTCCACTGCTCAGGTCTAATGTTTGTTTCAATGTGCATTCTCGAGGCTGCAAGTCAAGCTTCACAGAGACCTAGAGAAGTGATGTGATTTTATGGATCCTCTTTCAGCAGGAGGCAGGGAACAAGTGAGCATCTGCCATTCTTCCTACACTCAGAGAGTCTTGGTGGTAGGCAATGGACTGCTAACCATAAAGCCAGTGGCTCAGGTCCACTCGCTGCTCCCATGGGAGAAAGATGAGGCAGTCTGCTCCTGTAAAGATTTACAATTTGGGGTCCCTATGAATAGGAATCAATTCAACAGCAATGGGTTGTGCTTTTTGGTTTTTTAAAATACACATTTAGCATTTAGGGACAGGCTGAGTGCCTTAAACCTCATCAGATGGTTCAGTTGATCCAAAAAGATGTCAACAAATGGGTAGGGAGACACGGAGTGTGAGTTCTCCATTCACTTAAAACCCCTAATTTTCTTGCGTTCTTTTCTTTGTAGAGCAGATTCACTCTTCTGGGTGACTCCTAATTAGTTCAGCAACATTCCTTTCTGTAAGGACAACCAACGTCTGCCACGTCATGCACTGTTCATGATTTCTTGAGCATAGTTGGCTCTTAATAAAGGTGTGCCAATTTGGTTTGATTCAACAAAGAAAGCATTGCACTCTCACTCATGATTGAGAGTGGTTGTTTTTGTAGTGACAAGGCGCACAATGTCCTCATCTCTCCAACATTAGAAAAAAGATTTTGAAGAGCAGCACTTTTCCAACCTGAATGGGCTGGGCTTTGAACAGACAGGTGCCAGGGCAGGGAAAGTGACAGGAGGAGGATTAAAGGAGAAAAGGCTGCGGCAGTGATGTGTGTGTGGCGAGAGCAGGGGGATATATCACCCGTGAAGGCAAGTCACAAGGCTTGAGAATCAGATAAGAAAAACTCTCCGTGAGAACCGGCCTAGTTATTGAACTACTCCTTTTCACTTCAGATTAAGCACTCACTGGAATCTCATCTGGACTTCCAGAGTCCAATCTAGCTATTTCTGATGACCTTGATAATACAGGTCAAAGTTCAGGGTCCATGGTTCAGGGTAGCTGCCCCCTGGCAAAGTGCAATTGGCTGATGCCTTCTGCTGCTAAGTCAAAGGCTGGAGGATTCAGTCCACCCAGAGGTAACGCAGAAGAAAGGCTTGACGATCTACTTTGGAAAGCATCAGCTATGGACAACTACCCCACAGCACACTTCTCTAACTCACAAGGGGTCTGTCTCCAGGAGTCAGAATTGACTGCGTGACATTAGTTACTGGTCCTCCAGTGCGATTGATACTGGGGTGTGTTCCTTCATCTCCCACTCTGTTGGCACCCCCATACACTTCTCTGTGCCACCTTTTGGGAGCACATAGGCTTTCCTTTCAGGCATCCCTTGCACCTCTAGGTATAAAGAAACATTCAGAATTTTTTCAAGCCTGCAGGAGCCCTTTCTGTAGAAGCACCCTCCCCCGACCCCTCCCCACCTCACATTTGCAGTTATTTGCTTTTGAACAACATCGAGACAAAGCATATGGGGCATTTCCCTACAAGACTCCCCAAATGTTAAGTCTGGAGTTTCTTTGACTCCATGTATCTGCTCAAGTCATCAGCCCTCCCCCTCCCCATTCACCTGTGGGCAGTGAATGTAACAGCGTGCCCCGCAGGCCCAGGGGACCCCTATTTGGTGATGGAATTAGGGGTTCTCGTTTTTCAGTGTGGGGACACTGACAATGATGGTGCCCTGAGTCTTAAAACAGCCGCACCCTTAGTCTGAAAACGAAGCGTGACTCAAGACTGTGGCATCAACGGGTCTTGTCATTCTATTCTCCAAGGGTGTTCGCAACAAAGACAATGCGTCAGAATGCTTTCATCCAAGAAAACAGTAAAAAACAATCAAATGTTGACTCTGAGAACCTGGCATTTTAATATTTTATGTGACATGCTGGGGAGCACACAAGAGCGTGTCTGCACAGCCATGCATAATGGTTTTCTTGAGGAAAAGCACCTGTGTGAATGTTTGAGTAGCGGAGCTACTGTATATGCTCTAGTACAAGCCAACCCAAATATCAGCTGAGGTACCAAATTTTGCCACAAAACTGCAAGAAAACATGTGCTGAAAAAACTCGGCTTATACACGAGTATATAAGGTAGTTGCTTTTTTTAACTGAACCCCTCCTTTACCTGAAAGATCAACTAACAAAAGCCTTTGGTTTTTACAGATTTGAGTGTTTAGCAAGCATTTTCTTGAAAACAGATCACTTCAAGAAAACTAACTGGCAGCATTCGCTGTAAATGATCAAGTTCACGTTCCAAATCTATTTCTTCCCAGTGCATTGTTCTCTAAAATCTTACCTGCAAAGGCAGGGCAGCAGCAGTACTGGAAAGGGAAGTTATGAGAATCTGCTAATAAAGCATTTTATACAGTAACTGGCAGTGTCAAGTGCCAGACAGATGTGGGCTTCCACTACCGGGAACAACCAGGCTTGTTTTTAATTTAGTCAAATATGTGAGTCATATCCATTTAAAGGTGCTTATCCTGATCTACAAGTTGACAGTCTTAAAAAGTAAATTTAAACCTCTTAATCATGAAATGATAACAGAGCTCCAAAATTGGTACTTATGACAGACATTGAAATGTTGAGTTTTAAGCAAATGCTGATTTCTCTAGCTTTCATTCATAGAAATAACTAGGGCTAGTGATACAGTGGTTAAAAACATACAAAATAGCCAAGCAAGACAAAATAAAAACACTGCCAAAGCTTAGTACTAAAAATAGTTCATAACCATGCCACTGCCAAGGTACACAAATGCCATCTGCGTCCCCTACACTGAAAGCTGGGATACTGAGAAATGGATTGATTGGTATGCCATCACTGTCAGACCTCACCTATACAGTTAAGTATGTTTCCAAACTGAAGTTCTTTTACTGAGGCTTTAAATAAAATTAATTCAGGTTATGCCATATTTGGGGCCTCAGCAGGCAGTGAAAAGTGGAGATTAGAAAAAGAAGCTAAGAGGGATTGGCTGATAATAATCCAATGAGTAAGAGGTAAAGAAAGAAAGACATGTAGGCAGAAACAACTGTAGAATGCTGTAGGAGGAGGCAAATGGGACATATTGAGGCTCTTTAAAGGATATTTTTACATTTTTCAAATAATTTTCCACTGTTAGCGATGATTAGATCTCCAACTTGTACATCCACACTGTTCTCATACCTTGTAGGGGCAGAGTAGAACTGTCTCTGTGGGCTTCTGATTCTGTACAGCTGTACAGGAACAGAAAGTCTCCTCTCTCTCTGCTAAGGAGTGGTGGGTGGTTTCAAATGACTGACTTTGCTGGTAGCACCAGGGTGCCTTAATAGGTGCTCAGAAAATGTTATTTGTTTAACACACAACCCTTCTCTAGTTCTTCAATCCTTCCCCCATAATACAATTGATTATCATCTCAGCCCTATCTCATAAATCCCGCTAGAATTGTCATGCAGTGGCACAGATGAGAGCTTTCAATATAGGAAGGGGAGGGGAATGCAGAGGAAGGCAGGGAAAGAGAACAAGTAGCAATAATGGCGGAATAACCCCACCTGAGGGGACAGACACCAGGCTAGTAGGTGAAGGGGTAGAATGAGCGGCAACCGTAAGATATGTATAAATATTTATAACACTAACATATTAAGGGTTTGTGGGAGCAGCAGGATAGGGGAGTGAGGGGAGGAAAAGAGGAGCTGATAATCAAAGGGTTCAAGAAAGAAGAAAATATTTAGAAATTGTTGATGCCAACAACTGTGCATATCCACTTGATAAAATGGATATATGGGCTGTAATAACATAAATAAGCACCCCCAATAAAATGATTTAATAAAAAAAGAATAAGCTTTAAAATCAATTGCGGTAATGGTTGCATAATACTTCTTAGCGTGACTGAACTTTTGATTTGTATGATATATGAATTATATCTCAATATAACTGTTAAACAAAGATTTATAGCCTTAAACCCAATGGGGCAGGTTTACTATGAATTGGAACCAGTTGGAAACAACTTGGGAATTCTGGGCTTGAGATTTGGATGTTCTGATCAATAAATATAAAAGAAAGTAAAAGAAAAAACTTAATAAGAGAAAAAAAATGTTTAATTCTAAATATGTTATAGGCTACAATTGAGATACCCATGTGTTTCAATGTGCTACCAAGCGTAGGACAGAATAGAGCAGGCTAGCTTTCATCCACATGGAACCCAGGGTGAGCTTTGTGAGTCTGAGCAGGGGCATTCAAAAAGTTCATGGAAAATAATTATAAATTATTAAGGGGTCTTGAGGGTGGGAGGTGGGGAAGGAAGAGGAAAAAGAGGAGTTGATACTAAGGGCTCAAATAGAAAGTAAATATGTAGAAAATGATGGAAACATATACAAATATTCTTGATACAATTGATGTTTGGAATTTTTCATTTTTGTTTTGTATGGAATGTTATAAGAGCTGTAAGAACTCCCAATAAAATGATTAAAAATAAGAAAGTTCATGGAAAGTGGAATGAAAAGATAATGGAACATCCTGAAAACTTTTTGAAGCACCTCATATTTCAATATGTAGTCTTTAATATATTTTGCTTTGGGAGAAGAGAATCATCATTTAAACAGAAAACACATGTTAGATTTCAACGTAATGGCATCTCTTCCCCAGAACAGTATAATTCAATTTATTATTGCCGACCTACACTCCAGTGTCTGCCTTCCTTAGAGCCACACTTATTCTATGTGCAAAGATACAAAGTAAAAGTGATTTAAGTCTGCATAAATAAAAGCTACAATCTAGGATTTTAGGAGACTCTCTCACCAAGTTGTTAATATTAACATTGCACTAGAAAACTAGAGGACTGTTACTCACCGATCATGAAAATAATTTTACACTTCTTCAAATCTTCCAAAAAACCTTTAAAATAAGAATAATTTAAGTTATTGGCAATAAATACTACATTAAACCTTGGTTTGAAGAATGGGGAGCAAGGAGGAATTGATTGCAACAATCAATGTACACTACAGTGTAAAACTATGAACATACAAATAGTTTATAACTTAAAAAAAACAAGCTTCGTTTTACTCATGACACTTAAAACTCAACTCTTGTACTTTTATTTGGTAAGAAACTTGAAGCCTAATATATCATCTCCTAGGTCACAATTGATAAGCAATGCTGATCATTCTGATCTGCTTTTCAGACCCAGATAATATATTTTAATTTAAAACAGACTCTCAATTGTAGGTGGTAAAACTGATAAATCACGAGCCACATTGAATCACAGAGTAAGAAAGCTAAGTTGTAAAACAGGGATTTTTTTTTTCATCTTTTATTTTCTCTGTGCCCCCCCTCCCCCTTCCTTACTCTTAAGTGTCTTCTTAGTTTGGTGGTGTTTTATATTTGTTTAAAATTTTTATTCATTTTTGTTGTTGTTGAGATTATACCCAACAGAGCATGCATTAATTCAACAGAGTCTACATGAACCACTTGATGACTTTGAGTATGTTTTTTGAGTTATGCAGCCGCCCTCACTCTCCCCTTCAGAGTTATGGGTCTTCCTCCTCCGTTAGCTTAAACTCACTGCACACAAAGACTCCTAGCCCATCTGTCAATTTACTCTCTGATAAGATGTTTTCTAAAGAGCATCATGCTGCAGGTATATAATATACAATATATGTTATATATATTTCTAGTTTGGCTAGAATGATTTCAGGAAGGCTTCAGATGATATTTTTTGTTTTAAAGTTTAAAGATGCTCTCAGGAAAATAGTTGCTGGATTCCATCTGACTTCCATGGAGTGTATGAATATTTGAAATTTCCCCTGTTACTTCACACTTTAAACCTTGGCTAATCTCTGTCAACAGGAGTTAAAATACAAACACAGAGTCTGGAGGACAATGTGTTTTCTTAATTTTTGTGAGGGAGGTTTAAAAAGTCATGAAAAAATGGAATTAAAAGATCATAAAATTTCCAAAAATTTTTAAAAGTCCTCTCATATTTACAGCAAATGATGTTATTTTTTGTTTATAGTTATATAAGATTTCCTTTGAAATAAATGTAAGTAAAAATAAGGATTCACTTTCAAGAAAACTATTATGAAGCTAATATGCACTTAGCTGATAGAGAGAGGTAAAGCAAAAATCATGAAGGTGTCCTGCTTAGGACTGAACTTTGGGAAGCATTGCTTTAAGGCAATATAAAAATTCTCATCAGGGATTTTGGTCCACGTTTGAAACCCTCTAGGAGTTGTAACTTTCTAAACAAGCTGAAATTGCCATGTAGTGTATGTCCCAGAAAGGAGTCAGGGTGGCACAGTGGTTAAGCACAGGGCGGCGAACTGCAAGGTCACCAGTTTGAATCCTGCAGCTGCTCTTCAGGAGACTAATGATGCTTTCTACTCCCACCCAGTGCATAACCCACAGGGGCTGCTCGGCTTTCTTGTCGCTATGAGCTGAATTCACCATTGCATGAGTTTGGCTTGTTTTGCTTTTGTGAGCGCCAAGAAGCCCTGAAACTACAGTTTCATTCCCGCTGTATTTCTAAAGGGTTTGATCTAGGTAAATGACTTCTCTTTTTTGGACTTCAGTTTCTCCACCTGTGAAGTGAAGCGCCTGCATCCGCTAAGTTTACAGAGCTCTGATTCTGTGGCTCCATTCAATGAACCGGCCACAAGAAGAAATGGTTTTCTTTGTTCCTTGACTAAGCTATGACACTAGTATGGTTGCAAGTTATAGATAAACTCTGAAGTAAAGCATGCTTCTTAGCTCTTGAGGAAGGGTGAAAGTCGACTGAAGGGATGCACATGGCAAAGATTCCCAAGCTGGGAATAGCTGTGGACTCGGGACATGCCGAGGCTCCAGCTGAAGTTCACAGTAGGGGAACCTTAAACACAGACAAGCAAACAAACAAGTTTAGACTAAGTGTCCCAGGGACATGTGAAACAACAGTCTACCTCAGGCTGTTTCAAAGAGGAGCAGAGACTTCTTAAAGCCAAAGAGCTTAATAAAGGTTATACTCTTATGTACTTAAGAGTCAACCTGTCGTGACAACTGAAGTATTAACACACGGGGTAGTTTTGGGGTAGGGGAGTAATACAGTTGAAGGCAGTGAAGTTGAGAGTTGGAGTCTCCAGAGGCTTGTGGAGCAGACCCCAAATTACCTACAGGTGGATTTTTTTTTTCTGAAGGGTTTGGTCCCACACTCACAGAAGGTGGGACAGGCTGATTCCACCAATGAGAGCTACGATGGCTTTCAGAAAGAGTGTTTGGCAAAGGTGAGTTAGAGATTGCAGTGAATTTTTGTGTCAGTGCACGAAGTGATGTGCATGTGGACAAGGGTGAGCATTAAAAGTGCGTTTTTGACAGTGGGATGCAGGCCATACCAAATGCACTGGAACCTGGATTCTGCCCTCAACTGGATGGATGTGACCTAAGGTAATTTTGAATAACTTCTTGTTATTAGCCTCTTTATTTGGGGAGATACTTTGCAAATTGCAACACAGATTGAGTAGACATCAACATATTGTGATCTTGTATGAAAATTTCCCCTGACACTTTAAAGTAAAGACATGAGAATTCAAGGTGTTTGGCGTTGGGACCCTGGCCCTTGAGGTATGTGCTCCTTAGCCTGAACTTGGGAGGTTTGGGAAGGAGAAGCAGTCTGAGCAGGGAGAACTCACAGAGGTAGGCAGGGCTGGCTAGATGAGCCGATTACAATGGGTGCGTGTGATTAGTTGAATGAAGTAGTGGTAGATGTTTTCAATTTTCTGTCTTGGTGAAAGAAGTGGAGTTTCTATACTTAAAGTAGTAAGAACGTGACTCACACTTCATCTTTAATGTAGATGATGACTAGGTTTGAAGGTTAGATCATTTGTGTGATTATGGTGGCAGGTGCAGTGACCGATGGGTGGTCATGGTGGTGGTGCATTTATATACAAAGTGTGACATTTTTGCAGAATCCACTATTTGCAGTGTGAAAGGTGACACTCTCCTAGAGAAAGAAGGAGGCATGAAGAAGTTAGGCTAGAGTTAGAAGGGGAAGGAAGGAAAGAGGGAAGAAGTTTCTGGAGGTAAACAATTGAGTTTGACGTCTTTGGAACCAAACTGTTTTCACACTGAAGAATGGCTTTCTTTATTCTTTTTAATCAAGTAGATGCTCTGTTCTCTTTATTGAGTAGCCCATCATAGTAGAAAACAAGTTCTGTGTTGCCTTGAGGTGCCAAGGAGGTGGACCTGACACATGTGATGAGAGGATCCTTTCACATTCTGTATGTCTATAGGGGTACTTTCATAGAGGTGAGCAACACCCAATCTACTTTTTAGTCAAGGGAAGTGACCTTGGTTGCTAGTTTATTTATCTTTTTGTGTGCTTATATTTAGAGTTCTTTAAAAGAATTAGTGGTTGTTCATTTATACAATGCACTAATTTTTACATTTAAAGAGCATTTTTAATGCCACGAGAACATATTATGTTATAATTTATGCCAAAATTTGAGAATCATATTCAAGGAACCCCGGTGGTGTAAAGGGTTATGTTAATCACAAGGTGTGCAGTTCAAACTCACCAGTCACTGCATGGGAGGAAAACAAGGCTTTCTGTACCTGTAATGATTCTCAGCCTCAGAGACTCACGGAAGCAGTCTATCCTGGCGTATAGGGTCATTATGACTTGTAATTGTATAACACTGCGTTTGGTTTGAGTCATGCATATACACACACATTTGAGCAGGATTCAGAAAGTGTGTAGAAAATGGAATTAAAAAGGTAAGAAATATCTTTCATGAATATTTTGGAGCCCCCTTGTATTTTTAACAATGTACAAATAAATAAATAGGTAACTCACTGGAGTGAAATACACTTGAATGTACACTTGAATACCATGACTATTAATAGGTTATAAGATTTTAGCTGGCTTTTAATTTCTACTTAAAAAATGTCCAGAAGAATATGTGTTAATTCTTTAAACAAGAAAAAAAGAACCTTTCATAGACAATCAGTCATCCCTTAGAGAGTGGAGACCTGGTTAATTATTTGCACTTGGCTCAGTGAAACCCAAGTTATGACTCCGATTTAGGTGCCACTGGCCATGAATCACCATGATGCCACTTGGTGACTGTAATTTCCACCTACTGCTACTGCTATTATCATCAAATGACAACTTAGCTATCACTTCATGCTAGTGGATCACTAGGCACAGAGATGGAGTTATTTAAAAAGCCACTTACTGACTTGTCTGAACTCTTAGTCAATGTCACAAACACCTCTATTGAGTGTAACTGGAACAATATTTATTGCAGAGAGTAAATGTTAGAAAGTACTTATGCCAAAGTATCTATAGCAATCATAAGTCCCAATTCTCGTAATCTCATCTATCCCAGTTATTTGCATAGTTAGTTTTTCTTTTTGCAAATATTTTAATATGACAAAAATTAAAAAACCCAGCATAATTCTGGTATTTCTTCTCAACTAAAAGCAATGACAACAATA
>PVJH01034340.1:0-20717 GCA_004026705.1 Nesogale talazaci | reverse complement strand
TTCCCTTCCATCATTTCCTATGGGATTTTATCTAGGTTATCTGTAATCTCTGCTTTCTTATAGTGAGTGTGTTTAATGTTGCTACCTTTATGACAATCCCCAAGTTATATATAATCACCCAGTCACTTGAAAATACTTCAGGACATTTTAGTTGTTGTGTGAGAAGCCATTGCCATTGGTGGGACCAAAAACAAGTTTGATTTGGGAGGAAAAGTATCCTTTTCATCTTTTGAAAAGCAACAACAACAACAAAGTATGAGCATTGTCAATATCATTATATCCATATAGTTTTTCTTCAGCCCTGACTTTTAGAACATAGTCATCACTGACATATACTCTCTTTTTACATTGAAATATTAGCATGAGTATTATCTTTATAAAAATCTATATATAGAATTTGTTTTAATCTATTTCCTAGGTAATTTAGTTTTTAAAAAATGAATGAAAGCAGGCTAATTATTAGGCAATAATATGATCAAGTTACAAAAAGCTGCTGGTGACTCTTTCAGTTCTCATCTTGGTATGCATTTAAAAATATCTCTGCTTAGAGTAGTTACTGTTAATAATATATTATGCAATCTTTCTAGGTAACAGCTTGGATGATAAAGAAGCCATTATCTTTCATTTGGTGTGTTAAACTCAAGTTGAATCTATGACACATGGGAAACTAGTACTAGTTGTAATGTTGTACACCTCTCTGCAACTTGATATATGTGTGAGCCATATGTCCAGTAGGGCTTAAAAGAATACATTAATGAAGAATAGAAAAGCTGTTTCATAGTATCCAGTGAAAAATCTACAAGGTAGCATATGCAATGCACATATAACCTTGCAACTTTGGTTTATAGGATCTTTAACCTGTGGCTGAAGGAAATAGAATGAACATGTTGGAAATCTTTCAGAGGAAATGTAAGCCTCTCTTTAATCTGCAGATTTCTATGTAGTTTAGGAGGGAAACTTTCTTAGTGATTTATTTCTGGAGTAGATGAGGAATTATAAAAAGACCTCCGTTTCTGGTGTGCCACAGATCAAGAACTGAAATCTAGTAATGCATTTCAGCTTTGTCTAACCTTCCAACCCATTTTCCTTATCTCATAATTGCTTTCAGGGAGCACTTATTCACCACATCTAATTGACATTGCATTACATAATTACATAATGTAATGTAAAGAATTCTACCCATTTTGTCTTCAGCAATTGTGTCAGGAGGGTGAGCATCAGAGAATACAAGGTTGTTAGAACAAAGTGTTCTTGCATTGAGGTAGGGCATGAACTGAGACCCAAAGTCAATCCACTTCCTCACTATATTTCCATATAGATATATTTACATCAACCAATACCTCTATTCTTATGAATTAATATACATTAATTCATATACACACATATGTTTATACCTCCATCCATATCTTTGTTTCCTAGATGGTTCTTATTTCCTTTCACCTTAATCCTTCTCCACCATACGCTCACTCTACTTCTGCCTCTTAATTCCTCTCAGCTCCAGCATCCCTAATTTAGAAGATCTTAAGCAATATTTCTTGTAAGAGAAGAGTGCAATGTTTGATTTCCCACTTAAATGAAGCCCAAGTGATAAATCATTACTATATAGTAAATGAATCAAAAGAGAAGAGGAGTGCTTTCTTAGTGAGCCAATGTCTGTGTCTTTCACGACATGCACTGGTCACCTATGTGTAGTCATGAAAAATCCTGGCACAGAATGGAACTTGTGTGGGCATTATTCTGTAATGATAGTTCTAATAAATGATAGCTATATCATTTGAAGAGATCTTTTTACTGAATACATATTTTTGGTGATACCTATGATGTTTTAAACAGAGAAAGCTTTTGAACAAGCTTTAAAATAATTTCTTTCATAAGGTATTGAATGCAATTGTTCTGATCCGAAAGAACTTCTGGAGGAGACAGGTTTATCACTGTTTTCAGAATCCACGTATTAGTCACAAAAAAAGGTAAACAAAACCAAACAAAATTACTGCCATAGAATTGATTCTGACTCGGAGCTGTCCCTAAATAGGATAGTGGTGAACTACCCGTGTTTCTATAAGACTATAACGCTTCACGGGAGTTGAAAGCCCTGTCTTGCTCCTGCATACAACAAGGTAACGCCCGCCTTACTTATACCCTCAGTGTTTCCCAGTGAGGTTGCATGTCAGAATCTCCTGTGGAGCTGACTGCTAGAAATAACAGGACAGAAATGTTAGTTCATCAGATCTGAGATAAAGTCCCTGTATCTGCATCTAAAAAGATTTACAGATGCTTTCTAATGCACATGTGCAATATAATGCCACTGCCAGTTTATACTTGAGTTAGTAATGCACATATTCCATTAACATGGATGTGCATTTGTACTGGTTTCTGCGTTTCTTTACAATGGAGAATTCTAAAAAGTAGCTAAAGGGGGAAAAAAAAGTAGCCAAAGGGAAAGAAATCTGAGCCATAGTCAGAATATTGGGTTTTAATAAACCAAAACCAAAGAAGACCTCACTACCATCAAGTTGATTCTCACTTAATAGTAACTCTCTAAAAAGGAAAGAGGAGAATTGTCTCCGTAGGTTTTGAGATTGTAAATTTTTAAGGCAGTAGAAAAGTCTGTCTCCTGTATAAGGAACCAATAAAAACATTTTCTTTTTACAGATGAAAAAGCTAACCTGGAGAGATATTGTCAGGGTTTGTGGCAAAACCAAGTATTAGATACAGTACACTGATTTGAGCTCTTTCCACACAAGTATCTTTGATTGAATGGCCCTTCTGGATATACTTTAAAGTTACATAGTGGTATAAACATTGTCTTGAGCATCCTATAGCCTGTCAGGGTGTTGTGAGATTGCTGCAACACTGTAGCAAGCAGGAGCTCTTCACTTCTTTGAAGTTTCCAGGCAAGAGTTATGAGTGACTATGTAATTAGAAATTGCAGATCTCACTCAGAATGCTTTTTTGATTTCTTTGCAAAAATCCTGGCAAGAGATGGCTACACTGGTCCTAAATATCATCAAGAACAAGAAGATCATTTGTCTCGTTTAAACTAATCATTAAGGATTGGCAGCAAATGTAAGATATTTTGCCAATATTATAATTTTAAGCAGGCCTGAGGGGAAGGTGGGAGAAAGGAAGTGGTGTAAGCAAACCCAGAGACAAGGAAACAACAAGTGATCCAAAGTCAGTGCTGAGGAGGATGTGGGAGGCTTGGTAGGGCTTGATCAAGGGTAATGTAACTGAGAGGAACTACTGAGACCCAAATGAAGGCTGAGCCTGACAGTGGGACAAGAGGAAAGTAAAAAAAAATAGAGGCAAGAACTAGGAAGCAAGGGGAATTTATAGAGGTCTAAATACAAGCATGTACTTATGTAAATATATTTATATATGAGGATGGGGAAATAGATCTATATGCATATATTTATAAGTTTAGTATTAAAGTAGCAAATGGAAATTGGGCCTCCACTCAAGTAATCCCTCAATGCAAGAACGCTTTGTTTTATTAAACTGGCATTTCATAATGCTCACCTTCCCAACACGATTGCTTAAGCAAATGTACAAAAGAAAACTGATAGTGCCCAGCTATCAAAAGATATAGCATCTGGAGTCTTAAAGGCTTGAAGATAAATAAGCAACAAAGCCCATGTGATAGAAGTACACCAGTCTGTGTGACCACTAGATGCAGAAGGGATCAGATATCGGGCATCAAAGAACAAAAAATCATATCATTGTGTGTTCACCTTCTTGATAAGATGGCTGAAGACAAATGGGTATGTGAGTAAATGTGGTGGAGAAAGGTGATAGTGTCCAGCTATCAAAAGATTATAGCATCTGGAGTCTTAAAGGCTTGACGGTAAACAAGCATCCGTCTAACCCAGAAGAAACAAAGCCCACATGGAAGAAGCACACTAGCCTGTGTGATCACAAGGTGCTGAAGTGACCAGGTATCAGGTATCAAAGAACAAAAAAGCAAATCATTGTGAATGATGGGGAGTGTGGAGTGGGGACCCAAATCCATCTGTATGTAGGCAACTGGACATCCCCTTACAGAAAGGTCCCAGGGAGGAGACGAGCCAGTCAGGGTGCAATGTAGCAAAGATGAAACATGCAACTTTCCTCTACTTCCTAAATGCTCCCCCCTGCCACCCCATCATCATGATCCCAATTCTACCCTATAAATCTGGCTAGACCAAAGGATGTACACTGGTACAGATAGGAGCTGGAAACACAGGGAATCCAGAACAGATGATCCCTTCAGGACCAGTGCTGAAAATGGCAATACTGGGAGGATGGTGGAAGGATGGGGTAGAAAGGGGCAACCGATTACAAGGATCTACATATAACCTCCTCTCTGGGGGACAGACAACAGGAAAATGGGTGAAGGGAAACGTGGGACAGTGTAAGATATGACAAAGTAACAACCATTTATAAATAATCAAGGGTTCATGAGAGAGGGAGGAGTGGGGACAGAGGGTAGAAATGAGTTGATACCAAGGGCTCTAGTAGAAAGAAAATATTTCGGGGATGATGGCAACAAATACACAAGTGTGCTTGACGCAATGGATGCATGTATAGATTGTGGTCAAAGTTGTACGAGCCCCTCCCCCAAAAGAGTTAATACTGACACAAAGTATGTATGTATATATTGTGATTAGAGCTGTATGAGCCCCCAATTAAATGATTTTTGAAAAAAAACAGGCCTGACTTTTTGCTTATACTTGAAAAGGAGCATATTATGCCCAAATTTGTCAGTTAGCCAACTAAAGGAATAATTTAGGATTAGGTTAATTAGGATTAGATTTAAATTGGAAGAAAAAAATCCAAGTTAAAAGGAATTTACTCAAGATTGAGATTGTTTTTATTCTCTTGGGGTAAAGAAGTCCAGAGAAACTGAGATCAGCCATTGGTGCGATTGCTTCCCAGTCAGTAGTGGCTCAGCTCTTTCTCTCATCCTGCTCAGTCCGTTGGAGTCCGGTCCTTTGTCAGTGCTCTTGCAGAACCACCCCACCCCGCAAAGGGTGCTTCCATCTCATTAGTCATTCTCGTTGTCAAAGAAGACGAGAAGCTATATAGTTGGGCATGTTTCTATTCACGATAATTAGAGGTTCTGTTATTAAGGAGAGTGGATCTGGGCAGATAACCAACAGCTGCTGCCATTACCTGCTTTCAGATCTTAGTCACATAAAAAACTATTACATAGGGCATAAATTAAATAGATTCCCAAAGAAAGCACTAAGTCTCTAGAGTATAGTGCTCTGCTATGGAATTCTCAGCAGGACTCATTGAGAACAGCTGTTAAGGTCTGTATATTTTAAACAAACTGACGAATAGGTTTCGCAAAACAGGAAAAAAAAAAGCATTTCAGATTAAAACCTGTTTCCTTTTAGAGATAGGGAGAAATAAAGCAACTACAGGTTCATTTTTCTGAGCTAAGAGAAAACTGTATACTATACTAGATAATACTGCATTACTATATTTGATAATATTAACTAAAAATGTATTTTAAAAAGAGGCACGCAAGTTGTTGAATACATGGATTAGATATATACACTATATATCCATGAACATAATCATGGATATATTCATCATTCTTAGTCTAAATAGACAAAATGCTACTTGGAAAGGGAGATGGACATATTGAGTTCAAATGTAAATATTAGATATATACTTAAGTCTGAATCCTTCTAGAAAATAGAAAAGGAATGAGAAAATACAATTTTGTTGTCTAAAAACACTTGGAAGAAGAAGCAAGCACACATAATGATAGTCTATGGTATACATAAATGTGTAGGATGTAAGTATTCCTCTGAGACCAGATAATGCAAAAAAACAAAACAAAAGTTCTGTCTTATTTGCATTCATTGTTTACATGGCACCATTTAACTGAGTGACTCCGATTTATAATGCACATCAAGATAAGAAATTATACGCTAGTTGTTGCCACATGGATGAGAAAGCCTAGAGTTTGATTGGTTATACCTATAGATTTCAAATTTATTAGGAGAAAACCAAGTGTTGTGACTCTTCTCTTTTGTTCCCCATGTCATTATTATCAGCAATCCAACCCTGAGTGTCTGTTGCCTTTTTTCAACTGATAGAAGAGAGGAAAGCGCAGAGACTTCCTGTGAGAAGAGGGCCAGTTGTGTTGGCCTGGGGTCAGGCTGCAGCCTCTGTGACCTCACCCCTTTAATCTGAGTTCTCCATGTGGGCAGCAGTTGCAAACTGCTCCATGTGGCTTTGGCAACAAGCACAGAGAGGACTAATGAACTCAGCCAGTGCAACAAGATCTGTTAGCCTGGCCTTTGAACCTTTTACAGTTTAGAGAATAAGTCACACTGATCAATAATGGACCAGGGACCATTTTCTGATAGTGCAGTAGAAATGTCTTTGGCACTCTGCTTATCTGCTTATCTGAACATATTATAAGATGACTTAGCATTTCCCATCCGTTATTAAATATACCACTAAAGCACTAGTGCTCAGTTTAAGTTCTCCACGAGGGACTATGAAAGGAAATGAAAATCTCACAAATTCTACCTTTATCTGCTTAATGTTAATGCACTTGTCTCATATTTTGGATTTTTTGTCTCCCACTCTACACCCCACTTCTGCTTTCAGGTGAAGGCCTCCCCCAAGTCTATTACTTTGGACCATGTGGGAAATACAATGCCATGGTTCTGGAACTTCTTGGTCCTAGCTTGGAGGATTTGTTTGACCTCTGTGATCGAACCTTTACTTTAAAGACGGTGTTAATGATAGCCATTCAATTGGTAAGTTGCTACTATCCAAGCTAATAGGTAGCTTCAGCAACCGCCTCTCTGTTCAGGGCTTGCTAGAGCTCTAGAAAGCTGGCTGGGACAAAAGGGTTAAGGCAGAGAGTCGTGCAGTATTGGCAGCTTGCTCTATTTTAGGAATTTGCACCTTCAAGCAATACCCTGCTCTTAGTTGAAGTGGAAGCATATAATTTTAGATTAGGGAGAAAGTATGATTAGGTGAAGTTGTACTAATGCAAGTAATTTCAGTCATGTTTTATTTATAGGCTTTAAATGTGTAGCTGTAAAGTTTTGCTGTTGTTCTCCTTTTCCCCTAATGTTCCATGGAAGAAGTTGTATGACCAAGCATCTGCCTTTGTTCTCTGACCTCCAGATCTCCTAGAGCCCAACACAGCTAGAAGTAGTTCTCTCAGTGTCCACCAATATACACACCAATACTAGCATAAGGAGCGGCTGAGACAGGTCCTTTAAAAAGTTTGTGGGGAAAAAAATTGGCAGCCTCTCAGCAGGATGCAAATTCACCTTTATTTGTTTGAACTAATAATGTTCTTACCCACTGTCCAGTGAAAACTTGGAAACATTAGAAAATTGTCTCTGACCTTTTGAGTCCAAAGGTCTCAAATTTTTAAACTTTTTTTTTTATATATATATATATAATTTTTTTTGGGGGGGGGATGGCATCACTGCCCTCAGGTGGTGGGAGTAGGAGGCCCAGCCTTTGCTCCGTGGAGCTGGAATCGAACCTCCATCCCAGTGTTTTTAAACTTTTTAAAAAGACTTTTAGTACCCAAACTTCACTTTCCATACTAAGCCAAAAAGCTTCATAGAAATACTTCAAAAAAAAAAAAAAAAGAAATACTTATTGATATTTGAAATAATTATATGATTATTATTTATGGGTATATCTATTTTAGCATAAAAACTGTAGTCCTGCCTCTGCTATGTGAGGTCAGACGAGTTTTAACTTGTTTGGGCCAGATTTCTGGAATATAGAGTTTAGTTGCGTAGTTCTGTCTAAAGAGAAGAAAGTGTGCACAGAAGTGGATGCGACAGTGGTGCCCCTGTTTCAAAGGTCACTAACAATACCTGGGGAATATGACTTATCTTTCAAGTGCTTACCTGCTGAAGGAATACTAAACAACCAGTTCTATCATTTGCACATTGACATTTTGAGATATAATTGTATGTTATCAGTTAGCCAGATTGTACCACCTCCCTGCCTTTTGCTAAGCCGGTTATTATATGTACATTTTTATCAAGGAATATTTTTGACTTAAATATCAGTAAAGTGACACTAGGTGATGAAAAATGGATGATTTAAAGATTTTCATTTCAGTAATTAAAACCGTGGGTTGAGAAGAGAAAATGTTGTGATATACTTTTAAGAGTATCACTTTTGTTTCTCTCAGCTTTCACGAATGGAGTATGTACACTCAAAGAATCTTATTTACCGAGATGTCAAACCAGAGAACTTCCTGATAGGCCGACAAGGCAATAAGAAAGAACATGTTATACATATTATAGACTTTGGACTGGCCAAGGAATACATTGACCCTGAAACCAAAAAGCATATACCGTACAGGGAACACAAAAGTTTGACTGGAACGGCAAGATATATGTCAATCAACACGCATCTTGGCAAAGGTGTGTTCATTTTCTGTTCTGTGATTGAGACAGATCATTAAAACCACTTTTTATTCCAATCAAAATTATAACCATTGTATATTACCACTTGTGAGTCTTGCTACTTCACAAGGTAAGTGATTTTTATATTTGAGAAAATAAGATGGTAAGTTTATGACTTTCATAAAGTCACCAGTTACACCTTAAAAATTTCAAATTCTTTATATTTCCAAGGGCTAGTTTTACTCTCGTCATTCTACTTTCCTATAGTTTAAAGTCTCCTCACATTGAGGTGGTGTTGTTATTTTAATGAGTTTTGTAATCATTTGGTATTTTTAATACCCCGAACCTATCTGTATGTGACAGTTCTGAAAAGGACAGTAGGGTGGTGCGGGGTATCTACTTTCAGAATCAGTCATCACCTTCCCATTCTGATTAAGTCCTGATTGAAACAGGTGACATATTATTTGGTGGTTGACATTAGAGTACATTTGATCCAAAATTTGGGGTGTGATGCATATAAATCTATCACATCTTTCTGATTGGTTGAAAGCAAGACTTAGTAGTATCGTCTCAGATGATTCTTTGAAAATAACATTGTCTTATATCAAGAATAAGTGTGTTGAGATGCTAAATCAAACACATTTGGAATGTTCAAAGAAGTATGATAAAGCATGGTTCTGGTGTTTACTCTTATTTTATTCTTGAAATACCCTGACAGATTAAATTATCCTTGACTGTTTTAGAATTTCAAAACAAGGAGATGATTGCATAGTCTCTAAATCAGTCAATTTTATTTTCAGATGAGTAAACTAAGGCTCAAAGTAGGTCACTTAGTTATCCACGGTTAATTTCACTTAAATTAAATTAATGGAAAATCGGGGACACTGCTTAGAGTTAAGGATTGTCCATCCCCGCCCCTGTCCCCCCCACCCCCACACCGTCACCATTAGTCCATATTCCACAGCTGTGTTTTTTAGGATTGAAGAAGTTACTTTAGGGGCTGAGCCCCGGTGGCGTAGTGGTTGTGCGCAGGACTGCGGCCCACTGGGACGGAGGTTCAATTCCCAGCAGTGGGGCTGGGCCTCCTACTCCCACCACCGGAGAGCTGTGATGCCCCAAGGGGGGAAAAAAAAGTTACTTTATTACTCCCTGGATTTTATTCTTTAAAATTTAATTTTATAACTGACCTTACTGTGACGGTGACAAGTCAGGCATTTTTCTGGAGCGCTAGCTGGTCAGTGTGATAGTGTGGAAAGTTTCGCCCTCTAGTGCTCAATGCCATCATTTGTCCCAAGGATTTTTTATTACCAAGGGGCTCCTTACAGGAAGTGGATATGAAAACGGTGGTGGTGGTGGTGGTGGTGGTGGTGGTGAATAGGTATGACACAGTGAGAAACTGCAGGGTGAAGTTTCTTCTTTCTGCCCTGCTTTGTGGGAGGCCTCAACCCCCTCTGCTTGCTCTTTGCATTTTTCATTTGCTCATCTCTCAGTTCTAGTTTTGTCTAATGGCTTCACAGCCCCTGTCAATTACATGTACAGTTTACTGCAGTCTTCAGGCACGCCATGTAGACAAAAGCTTCCAGAAGCTTTGCTGTTGTGTTCCATTCTTTTAAGGATTATTTCAATTGATGTGCGCCAACTCAGATTTGTATTATTTATATCTGCCAGGGCTGCCCTGCCGCGTCTCCCCACCCCCACCCGCACCCCCGCTTTATGACCACCTTGTCCAAAGACCTCTTTCAGATTGCTAGTTGGAAAGTTGCCCCCTTTTCCTTCTGCATCTACTCTGTAGAGTTCCGTTCACCTTTTTGCACAGAAATGTCCCATTCTTGGAGACAGCAGGTGGGCTTCTGGGTTATGAGTTTGGCTAGGCAGCTGTCCTGAATGCCTACCTTCTGCCTGTCACTGGCTGCCACAGCAAGCACGGTCACGTTCAAACTAGCCACTACTCTTGCCTGAATAATATCTTTGGATCAATCCTTAAAATTGATTCTGAAAAAGAAAATGAGATGGACCATAATTGGCAAATTAGAAACTGAGGCATGCTGTACTTGCTTTCAGTCCGACAATCAAAGGATGTAGGATGTTTTCTGAGATGAAATTGCCCTTTTATTAAATACTCTGCTGGTCTTTGCCATCTTTAGCTTCCTAGTTAAAGAAAAAAATGGAAAAAAAAACAAATAAAAAACCAGCAACTTGTTTTAGAGGTGAGGCTCACAAAAAACAGGAACTCAGTTTCATTTAAATTTGTTCTTAAGATGGTTGTGGACATGATGCCGGCAGACTGGAAGTTACAGGACTATGCATTGCAGTTAGCCTGTGTGAAAAAGAATTTTAAGTGTTAATTTTTCTGATGACCAAAATGTACTAAACGTGTATACAGACCTACCTAGCCAGGAGGGATGGTTTCAACAGCATTAGCTGCTTAAACTTACTTCCTGTGGTGGTAACCAAAGGGTAACTAGAGCCTAGTTACTAGAAATAACATTTCATGCACATTGCCTAATTTAGGAGAGTGAAGTCATAGCATTGGATTGCTTACCATTTGTGGCTTGGTTTGAGGAGTTGCACTTTTCACTTGATCTTTACTTGTTAGGGCAGATCTAGGCAAAGAAAGTACATATTATTGTAGGTTTTGACCTGAAGTCCTATCCCTGGTTTTGTAGATGTACAAAGGAAGCGTAAACAGAGCCTTTCTGAAGGGCTTGCTTAGTTCCGAACCCCTTTGTGCTTTAATAACTGCAAACAAAATGTGTGCTCTGTCTTCCCTTTTAGAGCAAAGTCGGCGGGATGATTTGGAAGCCCTAGGCCATATGTTCATGTATTTCCTTCGAGGCAGCCTACCCTGGCAAGGACTCAAGGTATCCTTGAAAGTGCTCAGTGGAGGGCTTTGTTTCAATGCTCAGTTGTTAATGGAGGGGCTGCTGACTTGCTGTCTGTGCACAGCACAATTGGCTGCAGGGGCAGGGAGGAGGAGGAACATAATGCACTGTAAATGCTCACCTGGGCTCGAGAAGCTCTCTTTTGCTGGTATTTTGTCTTCTTCCTTTTCTTAATTCTTCTTTGTTTTGGTGAGGTTTCCAATAATCTTTTTTTCTTCACTGCCCTGCACCATCCCCTGTTCCCCCGCCCCTCGCCCCCAAGCTCCTCTCTCAATGTTCCTCCCCCACTACCATTATGTAGCAGAAGGAGTGTTCCCAGTGTGTCAGGGAATTTCTGGAACAAATTGTTGACAGCAGCTGCTACACATTTACCACAAGTCAGGCTGGGGGTGCCTCTAATATTTCTTCACCCTGTGAAAACTAAAGACCCGCCTGAAATAAAATGAAAACCCAGGCTTGACACTGTTGTTCAAGTGTATTAGAATATAAATGCCTTGTCAGACAATAGCCATTCCCTATGAAGCATATGCAAGATTTAAGTAGCCTTCCTTAGGTAGGTATAAGTACAACTCCTTCAAGTCAAAAATTAACTACTAATTATTATAATTATAAGCATTACCATTACTCTGTGTTCAGACTGCTAGACTAGGAAATGGTAAGCTACCTGAGTCCCTTTAGGGAGGTAAAAGTGAGACTCAATTTTGAGCTGTGAATTATGTTAATATAGAAAGAAATGCAATCAGGTACGTGGGGTGCTTTTATGCTCTCTCCCTCCAAAAGGGCAAAATGTTTCCTTTTTGCTGTGCTTTTTAGGACATTTGTCTTGCAAATAGGTTTCTGCCCTTTCCATCTAGGTGGATTTTTCTTTCTTTCCTTTAAATTCCTTTCCTAAACTGCCTCTGGGCTGAGCCCCGGTGGTATAATGGTTGTGCACAGGACTGCAGCCCACTGGGATGGAGGTTCAATTCCAGCAGCGGCTCCACAGGAACAAAGGCTGGGCCTCCTACTCCCACCACCAAAGGGCAGTGATGCCCCCCCCCCCAAAAAAACTGCCTCCATGGTGTTTAGCTTCTCATTGATATGGAGAGCTTTCAAATATAGTTTTATACCCCACTTATTTATTATCTTTGAGCCAAATAAGTCACTATTATTATTTTGGTTAAAATTTCCTTCTTTTTTTCATGGTTCATTTTTAAAGACCATTTTAGTGATAGTTCTGAAAAAATATCTTTCCAGTTTACTTCAGAACAGTATTTTCAAGCTGAGCACAGCTTGCAAGGTAGAGCCCCCCAATTAGTCGTCAGAGCTCACTGTTGGTGCGAGGCCCAGGAGCCTTTCTCCACAGACCTCAGTATAGCAGACTGGGGTGCTGTAGTCCACTGACATGCACAAAACTTCTCCGATTAAACATGGAGGGTGGTTTTTCATTTCTTGCTTTTTTTCCTTATTCAACTTGTCTTGATAAATGTGTAGTAGTGCCATCTATATTCCTGTCCCCATTTGAATTAGCAATACCTTTAGTTTTATCATTGTAGAAAAATTCCAAATTACAGCAACCCTATCATAAGGGAGTGTACTGAATCACACTGCAACTCCAATGGCAAATTACTAAGCTGCTGAGGTTTAAAAATGTTTGTCACATAATATTTTGTTTGTTTGTTTGTTTTTTGCGGGGTGGGGCATCACTACTCTCTGATGGGAGTGGGAGGCCCAGCCTTGCTCCTGGAGAGCTGCTGCTGGATTTGAACCGCCAAGCCAGTGGACCACAGTCCCGCACTCAACCACTATGCCACTGGGGCTCAGCCCTGTCACATAATATTTTTCTTTTCTTTCTTTCTTTCTTTTTTTAAAAATATTTTTATTTTCTTATCCCACCCACTTATTTCAGTAAATTTGATACTATTTGCCTAAGATTCAATAATATATCACCTCTACGGAACTACCCATAGTTAACACCTCTTTGCAAATAACATTCTTTCCTTGCCTTCCACAGGCTGATACATTAAAAGAAAGATATCAGAAGATTGGCGACACCAAAAGGAACACTCCCATCGAAACTCTCTGTGAGAACTTTCCAGGTAGGCCCTTAAGAACATTCTAGCCAATAGGAATGAAGCTTCAAAGTTGATAGAACAATGACTTGGTGTTTCCAGGTCAGGGTGGTAGCCAACTGATTTCATATTTTCTTTTATTATTTATTGGAACAAGATCACTTTTATTCCCTTCATTTGGCCCATAAAGAAAGCATCAAAGGATCAGAGCTTCCCCAGCTGGGGACCATTCAGCTGGTAAGCATGGCCTTTCATTTCTTTCCTAACAGAGGAGATGGCAACCTACCTTCGATATGTGAGGAGATTAGACTTCTTTGAAAAGCCTGACTATGAGTATCTACGGACTCTCTTCACAGACCTCTTTGAAAGGAAAGGCTACACCTTTGACTATGCCTACGATTGGGTTGGAAGGGCTATTGTACGTATCCTTTTTCTACTTCGTAGTTTCCTTTCTCAGACCATATCACCTCATCCCTGTACATATGTACATGACCTTTTCAGAGTCATGTCATAGGCTACTCTCATTAGACGTGGGAAATAGGAGTAACTCCTTAAAATTTTCTTCAGATTATGACTTGTATGTTCTAAGATACTAGAATTAAAGCCAGTCTTCTGGGGGGGGGGGGGGGGGGGATTCATCTGTGTGATTGAGTAGTTGGCACTACATAAACTGCTACAAAACTTAGTCTCTTCGGAAGTGAAACCCAGCACCATGAGGAGCCTTGGCATTTACTGTTCTGACAGGAATCTGAGGGCTTGAGAACATGCTAACAGATAGCATTCCAGGATGCTTTCTCATTTTCAAAGGTAAGGTACTCTTCAGGGAACTGTTGAGGACCAAGCTGCTTCCCTTTGGCAGATGAGCATCCTGAGAAGACAAGACTTGAAAGTGCCCTGGGTAGCTACAAATAATCATGACCACTACTATTACCAGAATTAGAATGATGTGCACTCGGCTATCATGTTGCCCCCATTTTCACCATGTGCCTTTGTGTTTCATTTTTCCCAGCCTACTCCTGTAGGGTCAGTTCATGTCGATTCTGGAGCATCTGCAATAACTCGAGAGAGTCACACACACAGGGATCGGCCTTCACAACAGCAACCCTTTAGAAATCAGGTATGTGTGAGCCCTCAATTCTTTCAGACACTTCTCCATCTCATGACTATTATTAAAACCCAAATTTTAGCATATATGTTCCATTTCTTACTGGTATGATTGGAAAATAAGGTTTTGTCAGGGTTGGTTGCTTGATGGGTGGGGGATATCTGTGACTTAGGACCTTTGGACAGGAACATTGAATTAGCCCTCTCTGGGTCTCATTTGCCATCCATGTGGAGCCCTCACCAATTCTGCATTCATTCTTGCTGGTACTGGTAGCCTGGGCATGAACTGGACCCTCCAACACCACCCCTTGTCCTTGTGCCCAGGTTAATCCTAGAGCTGGCCAAGATCTCAGAAGGACCTGCACTGAAGACCTAACTTTGCTTTAGACCACTCTAGAAAAGGTTATGTCTTTTTTCACTGTTCCTTTACTGGGAAACTGGTGATCTGGACAGGAAACATCTCTCATTCTAAGGACAAGAGGATGCAATTAAGAACCAAAACCAAAAAAAAAAAAAAAATTAAAATAAAGAAATAAAAGTGCTGTCTAGGAAGTAAGTAAGACAAGAGGTTTTTTTACCTTTATATTGCATGTATTAATGAGAGGAAAAACTTAGACTTTAGCGTCAGGGGAGTCAACCCCTGACATATCATCATAGGTTTGGTAGGCGCAATTGTACAGTGATAATAAGTAAAGATTTTAGTAAAGTCATAGAAAATATGAGAGAGAAAAATAATGGAGTCAGACTCATTTCATGGTAGCATGCTCACCTCAGTCCCACTTGGTGGTCCATATGGAGAGAAGGGAGGAGGGGGAGAGGCAACCTAGAGAGATTCCTTATTGCTGACCAAGGCTGTTATCAATTTGGGGGGTGTGAGTACAGGTAACCGCATGTCACAGAAAGGGGTTGCACTATAGGTTATACACTAATGAGGGGGGTGGTATAAGGACATACACACAATAGGAAGGGGTGGTATCTGGGTCCCACATGTGACAAGCTGGGCAGACCCACTCATTGATAGCAGTCTAAGTTTGGTTGTCAGCCAACGGGTTTGACTTATACTCTGGCTCTTCACAGAGACCATTAACAGAAGGGTGTGAACCTCGCCTACAGGACCAGATTGATAGCTAAAAACTTTCAGGGAGAAGTAATCTATTATCTATAACAGCAGGGAGTGGGCCCCACCAGACAGCCATCTGACAGGCTGGAAGCCTCTGATCTCTCACCATGTGCTGGCAAGTAAGCGCTACTGTTTGGTAAAACTTGGGAGGCAACAGAGTTGGGGAAAACTCTATTAATCCCACAGACCTAGTATATAAGTAAGCAAAAAAATAATAAACTGGTTTAAAAAGGTTATCATGGCTGAGCCCCGGTGACGTAAGTAGTTGAGTGCGGACTGTGACCCATGGGCTTGGCGGTTCAAATCTAGCGGTGGCTCCCAGGAGCAGCGCTGGATAGCTCCCACGACCACCAGAGGGCAGTGATGCCCCCCCAAAAAAATAAAAGAAAAAGGTTATCATATATTACTTATCAAATGTATCTTGTTCTCCCTTACCCTCAACCCCACTTACTTATATTAGCAGATATTTTTCCTAATAAAATATAAAAACATGACATCTGAAAGATGAAATGTACATAGGTTGAAAGTAGTGTATAGAAGGGAGCACATGTGCACAAACACAGGTATATGAACATAACATACATAAAATACAGTACATGCACTAATATTGAGAGATTCATCAGTAAGTACCAGCTCACGGTTTCTTGGTTTGTGGCTTGATGGGTAAAGAGAATATGTTTCCAGAAAAGAAAGCTATGTCTTAGTGGATAAAAGGGAGGGGGTGAGCAAAAATATGGAGGTAGCATACTACTGATGCTAATTGGCCTCATAGTTACATGCTTTGATTAAAGTAGTTGGCTTAGACCTAAATATGACTGCTGATAATTGTTCTGCAAATGTTCTTCCCCGACCTCCAATCTCCTTTGTACCCAGCCCAGATGAGTTAAGTGATAAAGGCAGATACTCTCAAACATTCCTGTTTACACTACAAACTGGTACACTTGCTGCTTAAAATAATTTTTCAGAAGCCTTTCAGTGACATGAAGATGTTCATGTATAAAGTGAGAAATCAGAATACAAAAATTATAGCTGTCTCATGATTTCCCTTTCAGAAACAAGAAATGAGAGAATAGCAGAAGGAAATAATGCTAAAATGGAGTATTGATGGGTGTTATTGAAAAGTGGTAGAATTACGGGTATTTTCCCCTAAAATATTCTATGATGAGATTCTATTGTTGTAAATATAATTTTATTGAGATAGAAATTATTTGGAATGGAAGAATAAAGATCATTTAAATAATGAAGTTACAATGAACATATAAGCCTACTCATATTTTTTAGGATGTTTTAGAACTAAAGTTATTCTTTCAGGGAAAAAAATGAGTAATGTGTTCCCCGTCTTTTCATTGAATTCATAATCAATGCTGTTCTGGGTAGATTTAAAAAAAATTTTATTAAATAAATCCGTTTATTGGGGGCTCTTACATATGTTATAACAAACCATACACTGGTTAGATTTTTTAAATATGGTGAAAAGTGGTGATTAAAAACCTAGATTGAGGGCTGAGCCCTGGTGGCGTAGTGGTTGTGCGCGGGACTACGGCCCACTGGGTTGGAGATTCAATTCCAGCTCCCAGGAGCAAAGGCTGGGCCTCCTACTCCCACCACCTGAGGGCAGTGATGCCTTAAAAAAAAAAAACCTAGATTGAAAAAAAGAAAAAACCTAGCTGAGCCCCAGTGGCGTAGTGGTTGACTGCAGGACTGCAGCCCACAAGTTTGGTGGTTCAAATCCACAGCGGGTCTCCAGGAGCAAGGCTAGGTAGCTCTCACGACCACCAGAGAGCAGTGATGCAAAAAAACAAAAAACAACCCAAAACCTAGTTTGCCATTATAAAAATGATGATCTGGGTTAAAGTGAAAAATTTTTTTAGTGAAATTAATTTTAATACACTTTCAAATGAAAGGTCATTTGACTCCTGTATGGTGTTCTTTAGGAAAATTTCATCTGTAAAAACAGCAAGCTTCCTTTAGAGAGGTTGAATCTTGAAAGTCTATCTTTAATTTGCACCCCTCTACCACCCACTTTATAGCTGCTTAGGGATTAGTCTTCTACACATTGATACACATTTTGCACTTTTTTTTAGCAGAATCTTGAGTATTTGTAGGGTAGAATTCTTTCAGCACAGGTTTAATGGGTTGCTATTGAATGCTTTGTTTTTTTATCCTGAATTTAATTATTATTATTTTTTAAAGAATATCCCATCGCAATTATAAACCGCAAAAAAAAAGGAATATCCCCGGGCTGAGCCCCGGTGGTGTAGTGGTTGTGCACGGGACTGCGGCCCACTGGGACGGAGGTTCAATTCCAGCAGTGGGGCTGGGCCTCCTACTCCCACCACCGGAGAGCAGTGATGTCCCCCCCCCCCCCCCAAAAAAAAAGAATATCCCAAACCCACTGCTATTGAGTGAATTAGAGAATGTAAGTCTTGTCAGTAGCCCAGTGGCACTAATGACTAAGGGTCATTTGCTAACAAAAAGAGACTGTGAGGCTTTATGGAAACATATAGAGCCTCCTCTTTCTCCCCTGCAGTGATTAGTGATTTGACCCACTGGCTTGCAGTTAGCAGTCTAATTGTTACCCAACAGTGCCACCAGGGATCCTGTTTATCTCTTATCTCTATCTATCTATCTTTCTATCTATCACAATTAAGGGGGTTTATTGGAGGAGCTAACAGGTTACCACAATCATTGGTCCATCGCAATGCCTCATCTTCAGCCAGCAGCCAAGTCTCTTTCCAGGCCTCAGCCTGTCAGCCATGAGGGCCCTTGCCTTCTCTTTCCTTGGACCAAGAAACCCACCTGTCACAATCTTGGCACTGCTCATTTGTTCTGTCTCAAGGTTTTCTTGCCTCAGTCTCATGTCACATCCTCCTTTGCTCTGTCCCATAGTCTCCATGCCACAGGGACTGGTGTCTCTGGTCTTGGCTTCCACCACTTCAGACAGAGATCTCCAAAATGTTCTTTTCCCCATGATCCTAGGATCTGGGGTTCCTTTTCCAAAGAATAGCTACATCCAATATGACATTTTATGACTGTAGGGATTGAATGCAGTGTTATTATTATTTAGATAATTATTTTTCAAAATCTAAAGGCAACAAAATAAACTAAAAGAATTGGTTTGACTTTTAAGAACAGGTAGCTAAAACTGTGAGAAAAAAAAAAAAAGAACAGGTAGCTTTTTCTTGTGGGAGAAAGATAAGGCTGCCAGCTTCCCAAAAGATTTATTCTCAGAAACCCTAGTTAGGCTCACTCTGAGTCAGAATAGCCTCAATGGCATGAGCTTGATTATTTTGTTTGTTTGGGGCATCACTGCTCTCCGGCAGTGGGAGTAGGAGGCCCAGCCCCACTGCTGGAATTGAACCCCCGTCCCAGTGGGCCACAGTCCCATGCACAACCACTATGCCACCGGGGCTCAGCCCTATTTTTATTTAACCTTTTCTTAACAACTTTGATTTCATAAATCTGAGTTAAGGACATGAGAATAAATAAGAGACCCTGGTCTTGACTGAACTGACAAGCAGATTAGTCAGATAGCCATAATACAAACAGACTAGGTATGCAACCTAAACCACAAATTATCATCATCAGGAATTTAAAGGAGAAATTTCACCTAGTCTGAAAATGACAGAGTTTATGGAAGAGGCATCATTTGAAATATGCTTGGAAGAAGGAAAAAGGATTTTGAACAGAGGAGTGATATAATGTAAACTTGGCTTTAAAATTTTTTAGGTACAGAATGTAGTAGTAACCTGGAAGCCAGCATGAAGGCAGCTATAAGAAGGCTTTCCTTTTCCATTGAAAAGTAAAGAGCCCACGAAAGGGAGAAAGGGACCAGACTTCAAACCAGTGTGGCAAGATATGAGTGCAACATTCTAGCATGAAGCAGGGAACCAATAGAAATTGCAGGGCTGGCCCCAATTCTAACTACACGGACACCCTTTCTCCATGCACCACTACCCCACTACCACCCCCTCTCAGAAGAATTCACTTCAGATATAGCACTGAAACTATAACTCAGGAAGAGGGGACCCTTTAATCAGAACATACAGAAGCAAACGAAGAAGGAAGGAGAGAGAGTAGAACATACCCTGGCCAAGGAACAAAGACAATATTCCTTCTCAGAGCAGCCAATGCACAGAGAGCACCATAGGGCTGACCCCACGATGTCCCTCACTGACCCATAGAGGTACAAGGGGCAACACTGGAAGCACAATGTGGGAATTATGCCCAATCTGACCCACTGAACTAGGGCGAAATGTGAAGGGCGTGTAAGAGCAGCAAGAGAAGCAAAGCAATGAAGTCCCTGAGGAATACCAAAAATAAACTTTGGGGCCTAAGCCTGGCACCCATCAGACTCGACTGGAAAACACTCCTAAAGTCAACAAACAGACCTGGAACTATTTATAGGCTTTATTATTTTTGTTGCTTTTTTGGTCATTTTTGTTGTTGTGTATTTTGTCTACTTTTGTTGTTTTGTTTTGCTCTATCTTGTTTTTGTGCTTATTATTGTCTCTTTATGCCTATCTAGATAAGATAGGTGAGATAAACAATCTAGATTAGAAAACAACTGGACCAATGGTTTGGGGGGTGGGGTGGGTGGAGGTGAGAATGGGTACTAACAAACCCAGGGACAAGGGAACAAGAAGTGATCTAAAATTGACAGTGAGGAGGACATAGGATGCCTAGTGGGGCTTGGTCAAGGACAATGTAGCCAAGAGGAATTACTGAAACTCGAAGGCCGAACATAATAGTGGGACAAGAGGAAAGTAAAAGGAAATAGAAGAAAGAAGTAGGAAGCAAAGGATATCTATAGAGGTCTAAATATAGGCATGTACATATATCTATACATACTGATAGGGAAATAGATTCATGTACATATATTTATATGTTAAGTATTAAGGTAGCAGATGGGCATTGGGCCTCTACTCAAGTACTCCCTAATGCAAGAACACTTTGTTCTAATAACCTGCATTCCATGATGCTCAGATTCCAAACAGGATCACTGAAGACAAAATGAGTGTATAAGCAAATGTGGTGAAGAAAGCTGATGGTGCCCGGCTATCAAAATATATAGCTTCTGGGGCTGAGCCCCGGTGGCGTAGTGGTTGTGCGCGGGACTGCGGCCCACTGGGACGGAGGTTCAATTCCAGCAGTGGGGCTGGGCCTCCTA